>RJWJ010008968.1:0-51599 GCA_004363605.1 Indri indri | reverse complement strand
TCTGAAACAGGACCTCTAGAGGGGCAGCGAGGCCTGGCTCTGGTCCAGCCACCCAACCTGTTTACACCGAGGTGGGAGAAGGAAGGTGCTTTGTGCCCCCTCCTCACATAAGCTCTGGAGTCTGGCTGTCTGTGTGACCTTGGACATGTTGTTTCACCTCTCTGATCTTAAGTTTCTCACCTGCAAAATGGTTATGATAGTACTGACTTTGCAGGATTGTTGTGAGACTTAAGTGAACTGATATTTGAAAAGAGCCCAGCACGGTGTAGATGCTCAGAATGTTCTTCCCCCTCTAAGACTGGAGTGGCTAGTGATCCTCTTTTCATTTTCTACTTCCCACCTCTGGCTGTGATGATGAGTATCAGTGAGGTCCAGCCCCGGTGGACAGGCGTGAACCCTCACTTCCCCAGAGAGGGGCGGTTATCCCCAATCTATAGATAAACACACCGAAGACCTGAGAAAAAAGTGCCCGTGGTTTGCCAGCTGGTTAATGGTAGAACTGGAACTTGTTTCTCGACATTAGATCCAGTGACTAAGCCTTGCTAAGGTGGCAGCAGGCAGGCCGCCAGGTGCTCACTTGCCCCTGAGGCCCCCACACCCAGGGCAGGAGTTAGCAGAAACGTGGCTACCTCCCCATCCCAGTGTGGAGAGCAAGGCAGGTCTCAGAACAGTGAAAGTTCATCGCCTAGGAGAAAGGCTCAGGGAGGAAGATCCCTGGGGAGGCCCTGGAAGCGTGGCCAGAGTCCACACTGCATTGGTCTTGACCCCAAAATGCTGCATGATGGCCATCTGACTTTGATATCCAGCCTGTGCCTTTTGGAAGTAGTGTTTCTTTATAGGTAAAGCAGGGATTATGTTCCTTGTACAGACGAGGAATTTGGAACTTCGATAACCTTGCAGTTAGTTAACAGTGGAGCCAGATCAGAGAGGGATCCCAGGTCTTCCGACTCTCAGCCCAGTGCTCCTCCAGCTATGGCACTGCCCATTCTCTTCCTCGCTGTCAAGCCAGGTGAGCCTCCAGGCCCAGGATGCATTCATTGCCCACCAGAGCAGAGAGCCCTGCAGTCATCCACCCATTGCCACTGCCCTAGCCAATCACTTTCTTTATCTTGCAGGCAGCACGCTTGAGGGGGAGAAGGTCTCCTTTAGCTGATTAGTCTGCGCTGGTAAATCTGCTGCTATCCTGGGCCCGGGGACACTCCTGGCAGGGAGAAAAGTGCCCTGTCTGCCTCATTGGCAAATCAACACTCCTTATGCTTAACCTGCTTAGAAGTTCCCACCCAGGATTTCAGGGCAGCTGTGAACTTTGGCTTTCTCTGTCTTATCCTTCCCTTCCCCATCTCTCCTACCCACATCCCACCCTACTCCATTCTGTGTCCTGTCCAGGCTGTCGCAGCTTAGCTCCTTGCTCCTCTTCAGGTGGGGAAGTAGGCAGCAAACTCCGCAGCCTGGAGAACAAGCCAAGGCTTCCTTTTGCCAGCTTATCCATCTTAGCAGCGAGCTTATTTACCAAACATTTATTGAGCACCTACTCTGCCAGACCCGTGATTGGGACAAGGGGTACAGCACTGAATAAGACTTCTGTGTCTCGTTGCCCTCAAGGCGTTCACAGATTGGTTGGAAACTAGAACCACAAACATATCTCAACGGCGTTGAGTGATAAAGGCTGTAATTGAGGCATGCGGTTATTCTGGAAGCAGAGCCAGCCCCACCTACAGGAACCTGGAAAGAAGTGGCATTTGATCCAGGCTTCGAAGGGGCAAGAAAGGGCATGAGAAGGGAAGGGATGGGAGGGGACCCAGGTACAAAGTCCCTCCCAAAAGCCACTGTTTGAGCATGTAGTGTGTGAAGAGCAGAGGTGAGAAGAAGAGTGGGAGGCAGGAGGATGACGGGAAGCAAGGGTAGGCCAAGGAAACGGGTTGGGCAGTCGAGTCTAGCCATGAGTGTCAGGCTGAGGCCTCCTGTGTTTCAGGAAGGTTAGTCCGGGTCAGGTGTGGAAGGCGGTATAAAGAGGAGCTGGGCCACAGGCAGTGACACCTGCTGGGAGGATCCAGGGTAGCCCAAGGGGTGGTGGTGAGGCCCGGAAGAGATCTGGAGCTATGAGGATGAAGAGGCCGGCAAATCATTAGGGCTCGGTTCCTGACCAGCGGTGTGGACTGACAGGGAGGTGGGAAATGGCCCTTGCCTCTCACAGAGCCCATTTTGGAGCCTTCTGGCTACAGGAGGCAAGACCAGCTATGGCCTTTCTCTGAACTGGGCAGTAAGATGTTGCTGACTCTGCTTTGCCACAGCCCCGGGCTCCCCAAGGTGCCTGGCGTGGCGGGCATGCCAAGGGCACATCAAGGGGTTCTTTGTCTCCCTCCAGCAGGACAGCGGGTTAGCTGACCTGGTTGGGGAGGGAGTGGGGTGAATAGGACTGAGCTTTGTGGTCTCTGCCTGGTAAACATATTGGGTGGCAAGGAAGGTTCGAGGAGAACCAGGCTGCTCTCCAGGGAGAGAGGGGTGAGGCCTGAGGGCATGGAAAACCTACCTTGCAGTGGCATGGCACCTGCGGGGGGTAGGGTTGGGCCTTTGGACACAGCAGAAACTTATCAGGGGAAGCAGATGGCAGCTGAGGGCCTGCTGGACCTCACCTAGTGTCTTTATTCTGCTCTTGGAGCTGGTGCCTTAGCTGGGACAGCGCAAGCAAGTCCAGCACCTGTGGGAAGGCAAACCCCTCCGCACTGCTTAGGGGCAACACCAGCGGCTTCTCAGAGGTGAGAGATTCTGGCTGGGAATGTGGATTTCGGCTCGTGTGCGAGAAAGCACTCTGAACCGGGCACAGGAGCAGGCTGTCCCCAACCACGGGACTAATCCTCCCTCTTTTTCATCCAGCACTTACTGTGTGTGCAGCCCTGTGCTAGGCTCAGGATACAGACCTGGTGCTGCTCACAGGACTCACAGCCTGGCAGGGAAGTCAGCTAGTAAACAAGTAGTTCCAGGTGTGGCTGTGTAGGAAGGATTATGAGGATCGAGTGAGATAACTGGATTAGGAGCACAGCATAAACAAAGACTGCCCAAACAGGGATCAGGAGACCCGTGTCCTGGGCCTCACTGAGCCGCTCACTAGCTGTGTGACCTTGAGAAAGTTGCTTAATCTCTTTAAACCTCAGTTTCCCCCACATAATAAACATTTTTAATGGGATTAATGTTGACGATGTCTACTTCTAACATTCTGAGACAGACCTTGGAGTATATGGAAGATGCCTTTGGGAAGTTCTTTGTGTGGTACCACACAAGTGCAAGGGGTCATCACAGCGTTTCCCACAGAAGCCAGTGCTTCCGCCATGCTCTGTTCCTCTTGTAAGAGGACCTCTCTTTGTGTGCAGGACCAATGGCCCTCATGTCTTTGGGGGTGTAATGACATCAAAGCATGCTTCGGTTTGTCTAGCTCTTTAGCCTGCAAGTGCTTTCATTCCCATTGCCTTGCAGTAACCCTTATAGCAACAATGGGAAACAGGTTTTACCCTGTTTACAGACAAGGAAACTGAGGCTGAGCAAGGGACGGAAGTGAGCCTGGAACTCAGGAGTCCTCCTTCCCAATTTTCCATCTTATACAGGCTTACCCAGTGGCTGGTGGCCGCCATGTGGCCTCTCCTCCCCCTCCTTGTCCCAACTTTAGGACTTCAGCCCAGCCCCAAGTGTCTGCATTTCTCCTAACAAGCTTCTTGAGTTGTTTTTATTGCTGAGTTGTTATGATGGATGGCACAACTCCTGTCCCAGGTCTCCACACACAACCCCTCACATGTTCCCCAAGACAAGCAGCTGGGTTGTGAGGGGCCTACCTAGCGAGGGAGCCTAAGTGTGGAGAGCTCTTGTTCCTCCTCAGTGCACTCTGGGCCCTGGACGCTGTGTGTCCAGAAGTGATCCTTCCTGGCCTGCCACTTTTGGAGGACGCTCCTTTTTTACCTTCCCTCTTTGTCTTGACTTCACAAGAAAGCAGAATCTAAACTTGGGCCTTGGAGAGCCCAGGTTGAAGACACCAGCAGACCTGCCTTCAGATCCTGGCTCTGTCACTTTCTAGGCTTGTGACCTCTCTCAGTGTATAAATGGGCCAGGATGGCACTGGGAGGTGGGGTGTTATGAGGATTAATGGTGATGGTGTTGATAAAGCACCCGGTACAATGTCTGCCACAAAGTAAGGGTTCCATGGAAGATGGTGGCGCTCACAATTCAAGTGTGAATTACCCTCTGCGATTTCACCTCAGGTCTTTGGCATAATGGTAGGGAGCAAGGCAGCATGGGCATGAAGATCTGGCTTCCCTCACGTGTTCTGTCCACCCCCCCCCCCCCAGGGCTTTGGGGGTTAGTCAGGAGCCAGTCTCACTCAGCTTGTGGTCTGGAGCTTCCCAGCCTGCCAGGGCATGTTGGGAATCCCCCCACCAGTTCCTTACTGAGTCACTGGGAACAGGGCCCTGATCTGAGGGCCTGGTCTTCCTTCTCCTTGGCCTGTGAAGACAAAGCAGAAGTGAAAGCAGAGGTGGGCCTTCTGAAAGATTCAACTCAAATCGTGCAGCCATAGTGCTGCCCGGGGCCTCTGCCCTCCTGGCAGTCACTTGGGGAAGGAGTCCCAGTTTGCTTCATAATTCCCACCACCCTCCTTCTCCATTCCTTGTAGACTTTCATGCCGAGCTTCCTGTCCTGCCTCTGAGTGACTCCCTCTGTCCTCCCAACATAGCCATGGTAATGGCATTTCACAGAGGAGCCCGTGTGGTAGACCAGGCTTTCACCTACACCACCTCATTTAATTCTGCAAGATATAGTTATCGTCATAATCCCATTTCACAGAGGCAGAAACCAAGTCTCAGAGAGGTAAAGTGATGTGTCAAGCATCACACAGTTTGTGCCTCTGAGTCCACTAAGCTCCAAGCTCCCTGGGAGCAGAGTCGCATGCCCCCAGCCCAGTGGACAACACTCAATACTGGAGTTGAGTGATAGTGAAGGAAGAGCAGAGCCTGGATTCACTTCTGGGCCATCCCCTGCTCGCCGTGGACCTGGCCTGCTGGAAACCTGAGTTTCCCCCTCTGCACAAGGGGATTGATAATTAAAGGACCTGTCTCCCAGGCTAGTCAGGATTAAATGAAATAATGCAACTTAAGTACTGAGCACAGTGTCTGGTGCTTGGCAAGTGCCTGGCAAGTGCTATAACAGGCATTCAGTTAAGTTAATTGAATATTAGAATTGTAATGTTGTAAAAGGCCATTGTCAAGCAGATCTGTGCTCAGCCCTGTGCTGGGCTTTGAGGAAGATGTAGAGCTGGCATCAGGCCAGAGAGGATGCCCTTCATCAAGCTCTTACTGTGTTTACCCACCTGATCTTAAGGTAGAGGACAGTATTCCCATCTCTTGCTGACAACATTGAGCCTGAGATCAAAGCTAATGAATTGGTCAACACATGTTCATTGAGTACCAGGAGGTACCAGGCACTATTCTAGGCCAGGGACACACTGCAGAGAAGGAGGCCGACAGAACCCCTGCCCCCGGGAGCACACCTTCTCATGGAATGCTGCCTCAGCGGAGTGGAGAAGCTGCACCTGCTCCACGGGACTGCTCGCGCTCCCCAAGCCAGCCAGGCCCTTTCCTATTGCACTTGCACACCCGGAGCCTTCTGCCTGGTGTGTCCTTTCCCCTGTCTCAGCCTGGCTACTTCCTGTCACCCTTGAAACCCCAATTCAAAAGTCAACTCCCCTTTAAAACTTTCCCTAAACACCCTTGCCTTCACCCCAGGGACTTGCAGTCTTCCAGCACCTTTTACATGCTTCTGTGATAGCGTTTCTTCTATATGTGCTAGTTATTTACCCACTCATCTGTCTCCTCTGCCAGATTGACCTCCTCAAGGGCAGGGACTGCATGTTATTCATCTTCGTAGATTCAGGGCCTGGAACACGGGCTCTGGAGAGATGCGTGTGGAATATAATAAGGGGCTGATTGTGCTCTGTCCCTGGAGTGGTTAGGAAAAGCTTTGTAGAGATGAGAGGGAGTTCTGAAAGAGGCCTCCCAAGATGGTGGGACCAGATTAGAATGGGGGAGGGGGGTTGAGGGAGGGTGGCTTAGGAGAGGGACCTAGACGTAGGATAGGGGAGAAAGGAGGGATGTGCAGGGGAACAGGAGGGCCTGAGAGCCAGGGCCTGAGCCTTCTGTTGGACAAGGAGGGCAGTAGGGAGCTGTGAAGGAGTCTGGGCAGATGAGGGGCCTTATATAAACAAGTCAAGACTAATTTTGGTAAGATCTATCAGTAAGATCTAGCAATTTGGTAAGGGTAGGTGAGGGCCATACATGAGTTAAAGTGGCCCCTGAGTGCCTGCAATGAGATTGTGATCTGAGGATCCAGTCACCAGCAGGGAATTGTAAGCAGCACTGCCTGGTAGGGCCTGGGGTTGGGGGAAGGGATGTCTTTTGTTAAGACTAGCCTCCATACCTTTCTGCAGTTGTCAGAGCTACCCTGGGGGTTTCTGCTGTGGTCTGAACTCTTTCTAGCTGAGTGGGGCAGAGGAGGGGGGTATTCCTTGCATTTTGGAGCCAGTAGGGCTGGTGGCCAAAGGAACCATTTCTTCATTGAGTGGGGTGGAGCTGGGCAGAGGCCCAGGGCACCAAGGCCAGTGAAGGGTGGAGAGAACCTGTTTACCAGTGTGCACTGATCCGGAGCTGGAAGGAGCAGAGCCAGGAATTCCACATGGGAAAGAGAGGCAGGCCCAGCACTAGCCTGTATGGGGAGCGAGGGAGAGTGAAGCTAGCCAGACTGTCACCTAGACAGGGAGCCTGCACATTGCCAGCTTCAAGGCAGGGGCAGCCAGGTTGCAGGAGGGAGCACCAGGCTGCTGCGGACCATCTTCCTTTTCCATACCAACTCGCAGCATGGCCTCGGGCAGATCACTTACCCTCTGGGCCACAGGCCTCCAGAGCTGTTTGGGGAGGGGATGGCCTCCCTGGGTGATCTTACAGGGTTCCCAGCCCTGGCAGCCAGCCATTTGCACACCACCTCTCCTGCACTCTGGTTTCCCATCATCACTTCTTATGGAACTGGTTTAAAAGCTATTTATACCTTTAGTCATTACCACCTCTTAGGGTAATGAACTCCAGAGGTTGTTACCCAGTGTGCAGACTAGGTCAGCCTTTTGTTTATCCTCACTTCTCTTTTGAGCTCTGGGCGGGAGAGGGAAGCTCCCTCACCCTCCTTTGTCTCTGGATCTGTGATTGGCTGTGCTTTCTCTGCACACCCACTTCCCAATTTTCCACACTTCGGTGAGACTTTCTCTGGTTGCCTCCTCTCCATCCTGGAGACCCAAATGTGAGAGGCCACTTTCATGTTATTCCCTCCAGCCCTTCTCAGCACAGAGGGTGGTGAAGAAGGAAGGGAATGTGACAGAGATTGAGGCGCTGTTATGTGCAGGGCACTTGATATGCATCGGATAGTTTAGTGCTCAAGTGGCAGCCTCCACTTCCAGACTGTAACCTTGGGCAGATTACTCAACCACGATGAATCTTAGTGTTCCTGTCTATTAAGTGGAGATAATAAAAGCTCCTTCCTTGGGGAACTGCGTACCTACATAGCGTTTGGGAGAGCTAGTACATGGCCAGTGCTCGAAACATGTCAGCTTTTACTGCCTCACGTCATCTTTACTGCTGCTGTCCGAGGAGGTGGCTTTGCCCCCATGCTACGGCCAAGGAACTGGAAGCTCGGAGAGTGGAGCAACCTGCCCCGTTTGACACAGCTGTGAAGTGGTAGAGCTGGGATGAGAAGCCAGGAGTTATAATTTGTCATTGAGCAAATTATGTAATCTCTCAGGGCCTCAGTTGCTTCATGGGTAAAATGACGATAATCATGCCCTCCCTACATCAGCGGACTGTGTATGGGGACCAGTCAGGTGAGAAGAGGGATGTGAAAGGGCTAGGTAAACTGCGAATGCCAGTTGCCTAACGGCTGCCATTTGCTAGCCACCCGCCAGGCTGGGCCCTTGTACACATTTACCCCTCATTGCAGCCCTATAAAATATGAGGTGTGCGTTATGGCCCCACTTAACAAGGAAGAAGCTGATATTTAGGAGGTCAAGTGAGCTTTTGGAAGCCTCCAGCCTCTGGGTTACAGGAGAAGGCTGGAGAACCGGGAGTGTGCAGAGAATGGGGTCAGCAGATTCTCTGCCGCCTCAGGCCATGGCATGGCACAGCACAGCTAAGCCTAGCTCAGCCCAGGAGCCTGACAGGATCTGTAATCAGGCACCATCTTTGTCTCTTCTGAGTCTTTCCTGCTCAGGAGATGGGGTGCTGGCAAACAGCAGGTTGCCCAGGCTTACCATCTCCAGCTGGGGTTTTGTTGGCAAGCTATACCCATCAGTGTATTGGTGCCACCGGGCATGCATAGGTATGGGCAGGCTGCTCTCTGGGGGCAGTTAGGACATTGGAGGAGGTGGGGTTAGACTGTCTCCAGTGGCTTAGAGGCCAGAGATCAAGACACACAGCAGCATCTGGAGGAGGGCCTGATTTCCCAACAGCCTTCCCTGGGGAGTTAGAAGCAGCCCATGAGTCACTGAGGCAGAGGGGAAGCCTTGGTTCAGCCACTTACTTATTAGCTTCGTGACTTTACCCAAGTCATACAACCTCTCTGATCAGGTCAAGTCTCCCATGGGCCACATGGAAATAGTAGTTAATCCATGAGGGCTTCGCTATTAGAGGGACAAATAAAATTGCTGTAGGCAGAAGTGGCTTGTAGCCCTGAATGCAGTGGCAGATGAAAGTAACGATGTCATGGAGGAAACCAGGCAGACACGTGTTGAGCACCTGTGAGGTGTATGGTGGGAGTTAGAGAAGAAGTTCAAGACCTGTCCAGGGAGGGAGGGGCAGTGCTGAGCACTGTGAGCAAGTCGTAATGAAGTGCTCATTTCAGACTTCATGGCTTGACTCATTCACGAATTGATGCTGAAATCAATTTCAGGGGATTGTGACAGGCATTTAAAGGGAAAAAAAATAGAATAATATAAAATTGAACTGAAAATATCAGTGCATTAGTACCTGGTAGTGCAACTTGTTTCATAAAACATATTTGTGTGTGTGTGTGTGTGTGTGTGTGTGTGTGTGTGTAAACTCAGTATAAAATGTATTTTCACTGTGGGTCTCAGTTTAAAAAGTGTGAGATATAGTGTTCTAAGCCAGGTTGAATGTCTTCAGGCTGGAGGAAAATTAATGAGATCTGGGCAGCAGCCGCGCAGGCCGTGTGGAGGCAGAGGAGTGTAGTTCAAGGGTCAAGAACAAGGACTTTGGAGTCAGGCAGTCCTGGGATTTAGTCCCAACTCTGCCACTTACAGCCACATGGTCTTAAGCAAGCCCTCAACCTTAGTGTTGGATTCTACTGCAAAATGGAGAAAATGATATTATGGTAGGGTTACTATGAAACGTACGTGTGATCAACTCTTATACAAAGTACTGAGAAAAAAATTGGTGAGTAGTAAATGATATACAAGTGGTAACAACTGTTGCTAATGTTGTTATTGCTGTAGTTGTGGTTTTTAATGTCATCTTGGGCCCTGAAGGGTTCCTGTGACTTGGGAGAAGAAAGGGCATCCCAGGTAGGAATGGGTGGATGACCAAGGATAAGCATGTGTGTGCGAGGTATGGGAGAAGTCTGAGAATTGTGCGGCCTCTGAAGGGGGTGTTTAGATTATAGGTAGAAGATGCTAGGAAAATTAACAATAGGGTGGCTTCACCTGGAGGTCATGAGGCCCTATCTCTAGAAGAGTTCCTGCAGAGGCTTAGCTACCCCATGGGCCATTTGGTCCCTTCTCCTGGGTCAGCTTCACTTTCACTAGCAGCTGGCCCGTGCCCTCTCTCCCACTGTCAGGAGGAACCCACTGGGGCCTCTACGCCATCACACTGTTTGCAGGGACCCCCCGATCCCAGGTTCATCTCACAGCTCCTCTCTGGGTGTCCTTATGGAGTCAAATTCACAATGCAGGCTGTCCACGCCTATAGGGAAACTGAGGCTCAGAGAGGGAAGGGGACGTGCCTGTCGTAGAAGGGATTCCTGTATCAGACAGCAGATGCTTTCCAAGATCCTGACTGGCTCAATTGAAGGATACGTGAACCTTCTGATTTTCAAATAGTGAATAGCCTGCAGCTTTTCAGGAGCACATGCTGTGCACAAGAGACGTCTACCTGCAGTTAGAGAGCATGTGGTGTGCTGAGCGCTGGGAACAGCCAGCCCTCCAGTGGCTTCCTTCTCACCATCCCCAGGTAGATTAAATGCCATGGTTGTTGAAGGAGAAGCCATTCAAATGACCATATTTCCTCAAAATTTTTCCAGTTTAAGATTTTAAAAATCAAAATGGATCTTTTTGATTGACATGTACATTTAAAATAGTAAAAGTGGGTTTAGTGGGGGGGTTTTTTGTTTGTTTCTGAGAAGATCTTGCCAAATCAATGGTGTAGCTTAAAATCAGTGGTGTCTTAGAATCCAGGAAATATGGTAGTTTGTTTTGTACCCTGTTGAAATTCCGGTTTGAGGTTTGACGTTGGGCCTTTGAAACTGCCAAAGCTGTTATCTGGCATCAGTTAAAAGAACTCAACATGTTCCTCTGTGTATCTACAGTTGGGAGAATGGGTATTTCTGAGGCCCTGCAGTCAGATTTTATCAGCAAAGCCAGACTGAGGTGTCAGATGAGCTTATATTTAATCACATGGGAGTTCTTTAGAAACTGGTAATCTAGGGTGAAAGCCTTGCTCTCTTTGAGCCTCAGTTTCATCATCTGTGCAGTGGGGGGATTGGATCAGCTATATCCACATGCAGAACTGCCTGTTGACTCAGGGTGGACACCCTTTCGTTTAGTTAACTCTAAGGCTTATCCCTTGACTGTTGCATAAGCGAGTGTGTTGTAAGTGGTGGAAGGCATCATGGCCTGGGATGTGTGGGCCCTTGGTTTCTGCTTCCTGGGTATTTGGGGGTTGCCTGGAGACGTGTGTCCCTAAAGGCCTGATCCCTGCTTTGCTCTTATCAGAAAGAGAAAGGAAGGGAGTGGTTTTGTGCCCTAGTTCTGCCTCTAGGTGGTGAGGGGGGCAGCAGTTCAAAGGGGGTGACTTGTCAGTGTGTTGGGGGCCTGTTTTGCCCTTGGCTGTCGTCCCTTTTCAACTCTTCAGCTCCAAGGCTGCTCTTAGGCCTGGGCAGTTCCCCAGGTAAAGTGCACTGAAGAAGAGGACCTGCCCTTTTGTGTCTTGGGGGCCTCCGCTCTGCCAGGGCCCCTCCTCGCTCTGTTCTTCCAACCAGTAAAAGTCACAGCAGCACATTTCCTTCCGGTAGAGAGAGAATCAGAGACTCGAGGCCTGGGCCAGGCCCCAGCCCCACCAGGTCCTGTTCCTGAAAGCCTCCTCCAAGCTGCCTTGAGTGCCTCTGACCCTGTGCTCCTCTCTGGGAGGTCAGGCAGCACTGAGTGTGGCTCTTGGCAAGGACCGGACTTCGATTTGAGTCCAGGTTTTTCCACTGAGTTGCTGTTTGACTCTGAGCAAGATACTTTTCCTGAGTATTGTACCTCTCTGAGCCTCTATTTCCCTGTCTGTCATTAATATTTTATTCTGTTAATACTGTCAAATACTCTTTTTTCCCTCAGCCATGATCAATGAAGACAAGTACTTTTTTAATTTGAAAAAAAACCACATAAAGCACAAAAAAATGTGAAAGATCCATAATCCACCACTTCAAAATAATTTTAAGAAAAGAGTGTATGTGTGTGTGTGTATTGTGTGTGTGTGTATATGTGTGTGTAGAGAGAGAGATGCATGCATAGTTTATTGTTGTTGTTACCAAAATTGCTCTGTAAACTAAATTAGAAAGCATATGCAGAATACCTAGCCTACAAATGTTAGTCTCCTTCTCTTTGCCCCTCAGTTATGTGAACTTGTGAATTTCCATGACATCACTCCTTGGAGGAAGCCCACTCAGTTGATAACACGCTCTGGCTAAGCCAGGGGTTCCTGTCCCAGCCCACCTCCTGCTGCTTTGGTGCTAGTCTGCCTGCCCGGGGTGGGTGTCGATGCTGAGCTGCTATCCCCGTGTTTAGTGCCCACCAGAACATCAACTGCATGAGGATCAGGACTTTGTCGTGGTCACAGGAATACATCCCCACAGCCGGTCCAGAGGCCCTCACCATAGAACAAAGCA
Source organism: Indri indri (assembly GCA_004363605.1). Taxonomy (NCBI): domain Eukaryota; kingdom Metazoa; phylum Chordata; class Mammalia; order Primates; family Indriidae; genus Indri; species Indri indri. The sequence goes on along the minus strand of RJWJ010008968.1, from coordinate 39,419 downwards.
CGGTTTTGACGGCTGCTCAGTCAGTAGACATACGAATACAAGAGGTGGTGTTTGATGGGGCTTTGAAGTGTGTATAGGATTTTGATGGGTGGAGACAGCTTGAGGAGCATTCCACCAAAGGGACTGGCGTGAGTAAAGGTTGAGAGGTGGGAAAGGGCCAGGGCGTAATTGGGGAAACTGTGAGTAACTAGTTTGGCTCGAGTGAGGAGGTGGCATGTTATTTCTGTACTCGTTTGACTAGTTTTTGCGTCCAACTCTGCACCTTGCACACAGGCCCTCCAAAAAGACTTGTTTACCAAGGCTAACCCAGGACTGGAATGCTTTGCTTTGGTGCACAGATGCAGACACTCACTTAGCCTCTGCTCCAGAGAAGCATGGTGACCCCTGGCCCCGGACACATTGGGAGAGCACTTGAACCCGCTGTCTCTCTGGCTTGTGTCTTCCAGGGAGGAGGGCAGAGTTCCCTGTCGTCTGCAGTGGGGTGTTCATGAATTTCCAGTTCCAGAGGGAATGGCAGGGATGGGGGGCGGGGGAACGGAGGTCTGACCAGGCTGGTGGCTGGGGTGAAAGCCAGGGCCTTTGCTTCTCTTGGCACGTCTGATGGGCCCTGCCCTCTGCTTCACAGGCTGGAGGAAGTGCCCCTGGAGGTGCTGAGGCAGAGGGAGTCCAAGTGGCTGGACATGCTCAACAACTGGGACAAATGGATGGCCAAGAAGCACAAAAAGGTGAGGGGCCTGGCCTTGGACCTTGGGCTGGCAGCCTGGGGAGGAGGAGGAAGAGGTAGGGACTTCAACTTAGGAGGGCAGGGGCTTCTCCAACTACCAGGTGCCTTAGGTGTCCTTCAGCTGCCAGTTGGGGACAGAAACTGGCTGGAGGGCAGGGGGAAGGTTGGGACCTCATAGATGACTTCAGATTCGTGCAGAACTTTGTCCTGGAGTTCATCTTCAAAGCCACTTTTAGCCGATAGCCCTTATAGGTAGCTTTCCCCTAGCATTCCTGGGAGAAGGCCTTGAGTGCTGCTTACCCCATCAGGGAGGATTTTATAATACCAATAATAGCTAACATGTATGGAACATTTGCAGTGTGCTTGGCACTTGTTTCAGATAATTCTTACAACACCCTGGTGTGAGGTTAGTGGTCGTAGTAGCCCCACTGTAGGCTGGCCTGCAGGATCAAGATTTGAACCCAAGCAATGTAACTTTAGCACCTGCCCTCTTCACCACCACAATAAGGGTCCTTCTTCACCCTCTGGATTAATTTGATGACTTCCCTCTTGCCTCCTGGCCAAAACAAAAAGAAAGAAAAGTAACCTGACAGTTTAATAACAGTCTTACAAAAATGAAAACACCCAGTAGTCCTTTTCTAGTCAGGCTCTGTCCCCCGGGAAAACATTCTTGGCCACCACTCTTAAGTGTGTGTGTGTGTGTGTCGACATCCTTGGCCACCCTCACCAGGGTCTAGTTACTTCCTGGCTTAGAGGAGGCCTGTCCAGAGCCTCCCACCCAGGGTCTCCTCTGCACAAGTTCGCAGTCCACAGAACAAACTCCATTGTCCACTGTTACCTGCTGACACACTGCTCTGGTCCGGGCCAGCACAGCTGGCTGCAAGGCCTAGCAGAAAACTCAGGACCAAAAGTCAGGTCTGGGCTTGGGCCTAGCCCTGTTCCCTTTCTCCCTTTGTGCCCGTGGCTGGCTGTGTAACTTTGGGCAATTCACTTTGCCCTCTCAGCCTCGGTTTCTCTGGTCAAGTGGGAGTGATAATCCTGTTTCAAGGTTCCCACAGGGTGGTGACTATAAGTACTTCATAGACTGTAAAGCCCTGTGCCATGGGAGAGGCTCACCCAAGCCAAGGCTCTTTCTTATTATTCTACATGGACTTTGGGGCACTCATCTTTTGCTTGTGAGAAAATCAATGACTGTCTCTCTCAAAAAATTTTAAGGCAGTTATTCCTCAACTGCTTCCTGCCTGACTCTGCGGTCTGTTTTCCTGCCTTGTCACCGCTCGGCTCTAACCCTGAGCTGTAGCTCGCTCTCCAGCCATTTCTTGTGGTGACTAGTGGTTGGCAGGGACTGTGGCTCTGGCCTTCTTGCAAATGGGGATTCCAGAGGGGAGCCTTGGGAAGCTCCTGTCAGCAGAGCAGCGAGCAGCACTTCCTCTTCCCCTTTGCTTCCCTGGCACTGTGGTTAGAGCCCGAGGGCTGCCCTGCCCAGCAGAGGCTTCCACAGGAGTGTTTCAGCCCACCCTGCCCTGACGCCCTAACCCACTGCTCCTCTCCAGACCTAGACAACCACAAGGCGCCCCTCCTCCCACCTCAGCTGTGGCCCCACCGGGCCCTGCCCTGGGAGCTCTTCCTGCCTGCCTGTGGAGGCTCCGGCTCTCCCTCTGGTCTGGAAGTCATGGTACAGGAAGGACAATACCTGTCTCAGGAAGTGGGCTCAGACCCATATAATCCTACTGGGAGAGTGCCTTCCTTCCCCAGCCATGTCCAGGACAGAAATCTGGGCCTGCAGGGAGGCAGGGCTATGGCTGGAATGCTGTCTTCCCCTGTAGAGCCCTGCCCTCCCAGAGTTCAGCAGGCAAGGGTGTGGCCTCACTCAGCTTTCATCAGAGACCTCCTCTCCCCAGGCCTTGCCTCAGAGAATGGTAGTCCTTTGTGGTTTCTGGAAGCACCTTGTCCTGCTTTATCCTTACTGATTGCCTAAGGCAGGTGGGGTCTCTAGCATCTTTATGCTGAGGGGGTACCAGCAGCCAGAGTGGGAAAGGCTGGCCATGTTCCGGGCTCTCTGTCCCCAGCTCCCCAGCCCTGGGCCCACAGTTAGGGTGAGGCCTCTCTGGGAACCTTAGTGGATTGAAAGTGTTCCAGGGCTCTCTTGAAGGAGGCCAAGGATGATGGGGGACTGTCACAGGGGGGCTGCCTCATGTTGAGTTTGGCCCTGGGGGAGCTTGAAGGGCCTGTGACTCTGGGCTGTACTATGTCCCTTTGCCAAGGCCTGACCAAAGTGGCTTCCTTAAGGAGACCCTTGTCCCACAGCAGCAGGAAACTGTTCCCAGGGTCTGGGGCAGTTCCCTTCCACTCCCTTCCTCTGCCCCCTTTCCAGGCAGTCCCAGAAGCTCTCACTTGGTGCCTATGACTGGCCAGTGCCGCTCTTCCCCTGTCTGCCTGGCTCCTTCCTGGTTCTTGACTCTCTCTGACCCTTGGAAAATTTTCTCTTGTTTGCACTGGTCATCAGGAAGGCCAGAGCTTCTGTGCTCCCTCCTCCGAGAGCTGTTAGAGGGACTGTTTTGAGGGGGTTTCCAGGTGAGGGGAAGTTAGGTGTAAGCAGAGGCCCTGGGGCTTCTGTGTCAGGCATCCTGCTGGGATAGAGGGGCTGAGAGGAAGCCGTCAGTTAGTGAACACAGGCTGTGTGTCAGGCCCCACAGTAAGCATGTTTTTCCCCTTCTAGTGGAATCCTTTCAACCACTCTGCCAAGGAGGAGTATTATCATTCTGATCTTATAGTTGAGAAGTGATTGGCTCAAGGTCAGCGCTGGATTTAAACCCACGTCCATCCAGATGTTCTTCTCATGCCCTGGGTCCCCATCTCCTTTATCCCAGTGCAGGGCCTGAGGGAGTGTCACTGGCCCCTGCCCCACCCTCCACCGTTCCATAGGAGTAGTGCCTCTGCATTTGTCCCCACCCTCCTTGACGGGCAGGACAGCTGCCTTCAGAGCCTCATTCTGGTCCCAAGCCCAGGGGGAGCCCCCCACCATCCCCCATCCATCTCTGAGAGGCCAGTGGAGTGGAGAGTGCGTGGGTCTGGATCCCTGGAGCCTGTGTGGCACAGGTAGGAGGTATTTGGGTCTCTGATTGTGTGACTTTAATTTTTCCCACTCTGTGCCTTGGTTTCCCCATTTGTAAAAAACATATTAGTTTTTCAGATAGGGTTTTGGCAGTAGAAAACTTCTGATAAAAACAGCTAGTCTGAATTAAGCACTAGCTCTGGGTCATGAGCTACCTCAAATACTTCCTTTCTCACTTCTCCCATTCTGCGAGTGGCAGAGAAGACCTGGGCCATTTTAGCAAGGGCTGGGATTAGGATTCACACCCAGGCCAGCTGCCTCTGCCCCAGGATCATGAGCTCAGGGTCAAGGAGAGGAGAAGAGAAGGGATTTTTTACCAAAATAAAGAGGAGCCATTCGAGCAACTCCGATCTTCCCTCTGAGTTCTGCTGCAATTTCTCCCCCCTACACTGGTTGTGTCTTGCCACTTGGCTGCTTCAAACAACACCCCCACGAAAGTGTCCAAGCCTTGCCCCATAGAGTGCAGTTCCTTCCCTGGTGACAAATCATAGGCTTGCCCAAGTTGTGTGGCTTCATTTTGATTCAGAAAATAGTTCGGGGGGGCCCAGAATTCTGTGATAGACCTTAGGAATGCCTGTGTTGTCACTGGACCAGGGGCTGTGTGACTCTGCCATCAGCTGGTGGCAGCGTGTCTAATTGCAGTCACTTCCTCCCCTGACTATAGGGTCTGCATTATAGCAACAGTACAAAAGTCCTCTCTTCTCTCTGATTCTGCTGTTGCCGATACGTGCACCGAGAGCCTGCTAGGCACTGGCAGAGGGACTGGGCTGGGGAGCTGCCTGGGTGGATGCACGGGCACAACCATCCTTTTGACTTTCAGATCCGTCTCCGGTGCCAGAAGGGCATCCCACCTTCTCTGCGGGGCCGTGCTTGGCAGTACCTGTCAGGAGGCAAGGTCAAGTTGCAGCAGAACCCTGGAAAGTTTGACGTGAGTTTCCCTTCCTTCACCCTGCCCTTCCTCCCGCATCTCTTGGCGTCCTCCCCATAGCCGTGATCCCCCATGTGCTCACCTGGACCTCAGCAGGATGAGCTGTCAATGGCTCCTCCAGTCACATGCCTGACTGCCCGGGCCCCAGCAGACCAGACTGGCCCAGTCCTGGGTACCTGTGACTCCCAGAGGCTCTGCTCATTTGAGGCTGCACCCCTGAGCAGCCCTCAGTGGGATGGACAGACATGCTGCTCCCATTCCAGCTTTCTCTTGGTGACCACTCAGGTTTTGCTTTCTTATGCTCAGCGGGCTTTTGGTCATCAGGAGAGGACACTCAGACCACTTCCCTGACTGAAGTCAGGGAAGCCCCTTTGGGAGCTTGCCTAGCAGGACCACAGGCCCCTCAACACTTCCTGGCCTCCCATCCTCTGCTCTTTCTCCTTCCTCATCCAAGCCTGGCCAGACACAGTCACCTGTCTGGCTGGTGAGGTCATCAGCTCTGGGGGTGATAGAACCAAACCAGTATCCCCAGGGGTCAAAGCCAGTCAGTGGCCAGAGAGGGTGCCCTCTGTAGTCATGCCTCTCTGCCCCCACCTCCCTCCTGCTGCCCCTGCCCCATGGCTGGCCAGAGCGAAAAACCCCTCCATTCACTGAGCTGGCCAGCTCCTCCAGCCTGTTCCCCTAGGGAACTACAGGGAGGCGCTTGGCTTCCCCGGGGTTGCCCTAGCTTATCTGCCAGACCTCGCCCCAGGCATCAGGGTTTCTCCCAGGGCCTTGGGACTGGTGGCAGGCACTGAGACAGCTGCCAGCGACCAGCTCTTTGTTGACCTGCCTCAAGCTTCAAATACTCCTATTCTGCTAAACACATTCTCTGAGAAGGGTGGGCAGGACAGGGCCAAGCAGCCTAGAGTTTCTGCTGTTGACCTGGAAAGGGTGAGAGCTGTCTGCTGGTAGCACTTGGCCCTGGGGGTGGGGTCAGGGGAGCTGGTGGAGTGTTGGCTGAGGTAGCTCTGTATCAGGGGGATTGGATTATCCCCCAGGGCACCAATACCAGGCCCCACTAGAGCACCTCCTGACTCCAGAGTCTTCCTCCCAGTGGCTACATCTCCTCCTTTTTAAGGGGCTGCATCCTGGGCAGACTGGGAGGCTCGGGGTAGGAGCCGCATTCCCTGTGTCAGGCTGCCAGAGCCAGGCATGAGAGCCGAGAGCGTGGGCAGACTGGCAGCCACCTGGTCGTTTAGTTCCACAGGTGTGAACATGTCCATAGTAAGCACAGCAGCGTGCAGAGCTGTGTGCCTGTGTGGGCAGAGTGCTGTGTCCAGCGAGGAATAGGCCACTTCTGCGGGGCATGGAAGGTTGCTTTGCTGAGAAAGGAGGAGGTAGATTTGCTGACAAAGGTCTTCTCAATGCACTGAAGCTGAGTGACAGGGTCCTGCAGCAGTCCTGGGGGTAGAAGAGTGGTTCGTGAGCACCCCTGGAAGGACTTTGTCTGCAGGTGACCCAGAGGATGCCTGAGAAGCTGTTTTGGGTGCATGCGCCAAGGCGGGGTACAGTGAGAGGGCTGTGGTGGCCCCACATACCTGTTCCTGCGCTCCCTCCCCCTGCCAGGGCCCTCCATTCAACACACCGTCCAGGTGGCCAACCCCAACTGCAGCAGTCAGGGCGGGTTCTGTAGGTGCTGCCAGCTCCACATTCTCCTGGACTTGCTATTTCTTCCTCCTCCTTGAGCAGGCAGGACCTTCCTTCTTTTTCACCGGGCTTTCTTCTCTGGCTTCCCCTCATGACGGCACCAGCACTCTCAGGCGGGCGGAGGCTGCAGGCCCACTGACCATAGTACCTGCTTGTCTGCCAGCGCCCTTCCCTCCGACAGCTACGCCTTTTCCTTTCTCACCAATCCATGTGCAGCCGAGTACCTTGAGCTGCTGAGATACCAGACGAACACATCCTAGGAACTGACTTGCGGGGTTCTCAGATCCCTACTTCATGGAAACCACCAGGAGAATTTGTGGGGCCCTTTCTGACAAAAGCGAACTGCGCCATGCTCAGACAGTACCCAGGAGCGCACAGGACACACGCAGGTCCCCATCTTGAGGTTGCTTACCCACGCCTTCTGCTGCGCGCCTGCTCCAGGGCACTCTGTGGAGGCCCCAGCCGTTCCCTATACCCTCCAGCCTTGAACACCATCAGCCTTTCCCGTCGGTACACTCTCTACTCAAGCTCCTGGCACGCTGGGTTCCTTAGCTTAATGCTGGGACACACCCACTGAGGGGCACGAGAGGGAAAGGGGCTTGTATGAAGTCGCCTGCTGGCCAGGGCCGGGGCCAGGGCCTGCGCCCACTTGGTGTGTTTGCTGAGGACCTGGCCTCCCTCGCACGGGCCTTCCCTGTTGCTGCCCCTACCCTGCAGGCAACTTGTACTTGCTCTGCATCCCTGCTCAGCCCTCCGGGTTTCCTTCCTAGTTACTTTTTCTCTTCTTTTTTTAAAATCGAGATATGAACGTATATAGAGTGAAACGCACAGATCTTGAGTGTGCAGTTCAATGAGTCTTGACAAATAATACACTTTCATGGAACCAGCATGTGAAGCAAGGTAGACAACATTTCAAATGACTGAGAAACGATTTTTCTTTTTGTAATAGTTTCATTGTTTTTATAAAGGTACATGTGCTAAAATGTTCATAGAAGTTCAAAGAAAAGAGTAAAACTTTGTTGAAGCCCAGCACCTGGACAAACATCTGAGGTTAACGGTTTGACAGATGTCATGTCCTTCTAGACAGCGCCCTGTGCCAATCACTCACTCACCCCTCCCTGATAGGTGATGCCACCTGCACAGGGAGGTGAATAGCAGAGGAGCTGGGATTGATAGCTCTGAGTTGGACCTGGCTTCAGTCCCAGCTCCACCATTTTTCCAGCCACGAGGCCTTGGGCAAGTGACTTTAGTTGACACTGTTTTTTTGTTGTTGTTTTTGCAGTATGGTCTGAATGCTCAGTTTTCTCGTCTGTGAATCGGGCGTTGTGATAGGACCTGACTTAGGGGGTTGAGGAGAGGAGTCAGTGAGGCCCACAGGTGCTCCATACTCAGTTTGGCATGTGGCTCAGAGAGGTATAACAGATGGTAGTTATTGCTTTGACAAGGAGCCTTCCATCTGAAGGATGTGACACAATGTGAGTCCTGAACGAAGTGCCTAGAGGTTCTTTCAGCCACAGCCAGGGTGGGCACTCTTGCCCACATGGATCTTCCTAGAGCTAGGATCCCCCTCAGGGTATCCAGGGCCCTTCCCTCCTTGCCCTTTTGTCCCTGCCCAGGCATCCTTACCTGGACTTCCCTACCTGCCCTCAGGAAGGCCCAGTCCATGATAGGACTGGGTGGACATGGCCCTGGTTCAGGGCTCCTGCAATACCTGGGTCAGCTGTGTTCTGTCAGGAGTGGCTCCCTCCATCCTCCACAGCCCCTAATGTGTGCCTTTGCCCTTGCTTCCAGGAGCTGGACATGTCCCCTGGGGACCCCAAGTGGCTGGATGTGATTGAGCGTGACCTGCACCGGCAGTTCCCTTTCCACGAGATGTTTGTGTCCCGCGGGGGTCACGGGTGAGCAGGCTGGGCCTTGTGGGCTGGGAAGAGGCTGTAGGCCCAGTTTCTCAGCGGGCAGAGGAGGTACAAGTGTGGGGATATCTCCGAGGTCCAGAAGCCGAGTGCCTAAATCTCCACTGTCAGCATCCCCACTTTTTGGTTTGAGTCTGAGAGGTGCTCTCAGCATCTCCTCTTACCTCTGGGGCAGCTTTCATGGACTCCCCAGAGTACTATACCTTGCTCAGCCTGGCCCTTTTCTGGAAACAGTTTTCGCTGGGGAGCGGGGGTTGGGTGGGTGAGGGTGTGCAGCAGGGGCGAGATGGGGCAGCCAAGGGGACTAAGACAGACACCTGGGCCAAAGCTGGCCTCGCCAAGGGACCACAGCTGCTGTGTGAGGGGCCTCCACTTTTGGCCCCCAACATATCTTCACCCTGTGCTGCATCCTGCCCTGGCCCTGCTTCCTCTTTGAGCCCCGCCCCACCTCTTTCCTCCAGTCATGTGGGCGTCCATATGCTGCAGTGGGAGACTGACTCCTTGGTGACCACAGCAGGTCATCTCCCCTCTCCAGGGAAGTGCAGATTCTGAGGCAGGTCTGATCTAGTGGGACAGAGGTGAGAGCAGTGGGTAGCAGAGTCACACCTGTCATTGCTGCCCTGCCTGGCCTCTCCACAGCCAGCAGGACCTGTTCCGCGTGCTGAAGGCCTACACGCTGTACCGGCCTGAGGAGGGCTACTGCCAGGCCCAGGCGCCCATCGCCGCCGTCCTGCTCATGCACATGCCTGCCGAGGTACCACCAAGCCCTGGGAGGGGAGGGGGGCTGGTGGGGAACCCCCAGCGGCAAGGCCTCACGTCTCTCTCGCCCACAGCAAGCCTTCTGGTGCCTGGTACAGATCTGTGAGAAGTACCTTCCCGGCTACTACAGTGAGAAACTGGTGAGTACTTGCTTGGCCTGGGACCTGCCCCCGCTAGGCCCACACCCTCTATGGCCCCTCCAGGCCTTTCTCTCCACAGCAACTCCTGCCCAGGGCCTTCTGTTGCCCGCAGGCTAAGTCCCAAGGCCTGCCAGGTCAGGTCTCTTGGGCTCTGCCGTCATCAAGTTCCACACTCACCTCCATCTCTGCCTCCTGCCACTCTGGCCACTTGGTGGGACTGAAGTTCCTCCAGGGCACCAGGTTCGGGGCCTAGGCTCAAACCTCTGCCTGGAAGCTCTGTTCCCCTCACTGTCCCACTGTCCAGTGAAAACTCCTTTGCCTCAGCTTTCAGCCCTCAGGGAGCTTCTTTGACCCTGACAGGCACATGTTCCAACACATGCTCAAGAACGTTCCTGTTCCTGCCTTGTCCCGGGCACTCAGCCCCCTCCCCTTCCCCGCATTCTCATTGTGCTCGTGTGAGCTGCACGAAGGGGACAGCTGTCTCTGCTTTGTTCATTGTTGTGTCCCAGCACCCTGTATCTGGCACCCTGCAGGGAGCAGCCGCCTGAGGAATGAACGAATGCCTGTCTGATGCTGGGCGCTGGGGTGTAGTCCCTGCCCTGGCTCCTGCAGGCCACGGTCATGGCCCCGTGGCCTCCATGTCCCCCTAGGAGGCGATCCAGCTGGATGGGGAGATCCTCTTCTCACTGCTGCAGAAAGTGTCACCGGTGGCCCACAAGCACCTCAGCCGGCAGAAGATCGACCCGCTGCTCTACATGACAGAGTGGTTCATGTGCGCCTTCGCACGTACCTTGCCCTGGAGCTCCGTGTTGCGCGTCTGGGACATGTTCTTCTGTGAAGGTACCGGCCAGGACTGGAGGGAGGGGCCCCGCCCCCAGCCAGCCCACAGGCAGCTTCTCTTTCCAGAGAAAGCCCCTAAAGGCCCCTTGCATTCACCACCTGCCCCACCCCCCCGCAGGAGTCAAGATTATATTCCGGGTGGGACTGGTGCTGCTGAAGCACGCGCTGGGCTCCCCCGAGAAGGTCAAAGCCTGCCAGGGCCAGTACGAGACAATCGAGCGACTGCGGAGCCTCAGCCCCAAGATTATGCAGGAGGCCTTCCTGGTCCAGGAGGTATGGCCCACACCTGGCCCTCGCCAGAAGGGAGGGGGAGACATGGGAGTCCTTTGGAGGACAGCCTGGTAATCCTCTGCCCCTGGGTCACCTGTGCCAGGCCCGCTGCTCAGCAGCCCAGTAGGGCGTGGGTGGACCTCATCCTCCTGTCCGGGTGAGGAGTGTGGGGCACAGGGAGGCCTAGCTTTGCAGGGCTTGCCTTACCTGAGCCAGCCAGGAAGGAAGAGGAGTGGTGACCTGTCACCCTCTCTCCCTCACTGGTACCTCATTCCCAGCTTTGGCTCTATTATTCCCTTTTTTCTTTCTTTATGGCTACTTGTCTGTTAGGGGCTATAATGAGGTGACACACACACAGCCACCTTCTCTGGGTTGAGGCGAGGGCCAGGCTGGGGGCAGGGCTGATGCCAGTGTGTGGGGCAGAAACAAGAGTAATGGCCCGTTTTACACTTGCTTCTCCCAACAGCTGCCGAGGGCTGTGGCAGCACCCCCATTTCACACATGAGGAAATGGAGGCACAGAGGCAGGGTCACAAAGCAGCCTCCCCCAGAGTCACCCAGCCAGAAGGTGGTGGAGCTGGAATTTGAGCCTAGGCAGCCAGGCTGCCCTGGACAGTAGTGGGGACAGGTTGGCAGAAAGCAGGTTTTGCCCTGCCTGAACCTTACCCCTCGTGCCTCACAGTGGGGCAGGTGGACTCATGAATTGTAGGCAGCATTATCCTCAGAGGCAGAGGGTCTCAAGTGTCTGGCTCACTTGGCATTCAGCTCTGGGACTTGTGACCACAGCTTGGGACTAGACCCTTGTCCTTCCTGGGGTCAGCATTTGGTGGTCAGGGCTGGGGGATGCTGAGGGAGAGGGGAGGCCCCGGCTGGGAAGAACGGGAAGGTCCTTCTTTCTGGTGCCCACCTGCTTATCACCCTCTGCAGGTGGTAGAGTTGCCGGTGACAGAGCGCCAAATTGAGCGTGAGCACCTCATCCAGCTGCGGCGCTGGCAGGAGACCCGAGGTGAGCTGCAGTGCCGCTCCCCGCCCAGGCTGCATGGCGCCAAGGCCATCCTGGATGCAGAACCCGGCCCCCGGCCTGCCCTGCAGCCTTCACCGTCCATCCGCCTGCCCCCAGAGGCCCCCCTCCCCAGCTCCAAAGCCAAGCCCAAGCCGCCCAAGCAGGTCCAGAAGGAGCAGCGGAAGCGGACGAAGGCGAGTGGGCAGCTGGATAAGACCCCAGCCCCAAATCAAGCCATGGTGGTGGCTGCTGCAGGAGATGCATGTCCCCCACAGGATGTGTCCCCAAAGGACCCAGCACCCCAGGACCCGGCACCCCAGGACCCAGCCCCTCAAGACTCGGCTCCCCAGGACTCAGCCCACCACCACTCCCAGGAGAGCCTGACGTCCCAAGAGAGTGAGGACACCTACTTGTAACCTTGGCAGCTCAGGCCTCTGGGACGGGGTCTCCACACACCTACATGATCCATGGACTGACACTGCAGGCCCACCCTCTGAGGGCCCAGCTGAGCTGGGAGAGAGTCTGGCTGGCCCAGCACAGATTCTACCTGAGCCTCCTTATTTATTTTCTCTAGAGTGGAGCTCGGGCTGGCCCAGCCAGGGCAGGCAGAAGCTAGGGCTGAGTGGGTGGGGCCTCACTCAGCCCCCTCCTCCTAGGGGGATGGTCCCCAGGGATAGGGTGCTGGTGTGAGGGGAGAGGGTGGGGTGCTCTTTGTGTAAAATAGAAACATGGTTTTGTACAGAAATAAACAGGCTTGTGTAGACCTGGTGTGCAGCTAGGGACTGGGCAGGGGGTGCCACCCTGTTGCTCAGCATCTCTTCTCCATGCCCTGCAGAGGCCCCCTTGCTGGGCCCCAGCCCAGCACCACAGCCTCTCTGAGAAGTACCTGTGCCAGAGGACATGCCACGTCCAGGGCCAGCCCCCGTTCTTAGCCCCCAGTTTTACTCACCCCATCCCTGCTGCCCCATGTCCACCTTCTGCCATGGATGAGGGGCACCAGGGCTGGAGCCCAGTGCTGGGGCAGGGCAGGGCATGCTCCCCAGGTCTTGGTTCCCACCCATCCCTGAGAGGGAGGGGGCTCCTTAAGGAAGAGGTTTTTAGGGTCTTGCTCCTCCAAGGCCTGGGCTGGATGCCACTCCAGGCCCCAGTAAGCTTCTGAGCACTGGTTCTGGGCTGGGGCTGGCAGCAGCGGGGAGCACCACGCATGTCTTCACATTCTCAGCCCAGGCCTCGGTCAGAGGCAGAGCAGGGAGGGGAGAAGTCTGTGTCCTTGATAAAATGCTGTCTTGCATTTACTGAGCACTTGCCACATGCCAGGCTGGAGTGGTTGTGTCAATGGCTGATCAGGTAGGTTCTGTTATCCCCATTTTACAGACAAGGAAATGGGAGCTGAGTGGGAAAGGAACCTCCCCTCAGAGAGGAAAGCCAAGCCAGATTTGCACCCAGAGCCCTCACTCAGCTCCCTCTCCTGGCCAGGGTTCCAGGTGACCTGACTGCCATCGAGGGCCCTGGCAGGCCTGCGGTCACAACCTGATGACTGGCAAGGGCGAGGACAGGGTGTCTCTGGGAAAGGCCCCCCTTCTGCTGAGGAAGCAGCTTTTCCAGTCAAACAATAGAGGCTGTTCTTGGCAGACACCGAGCTGGGCCAGGCAGTAGGGGAAGGGGCGGGGGAGGGAGGAGCAGAGCCTCCCTGGGAGCTTTCAGGCATCGCCTGGGCCTGGAACATCCTGTCTTGGTACAGCTGGGGATACCGAGGCCTAGGGAGGTAAAGGGTCAAAAGACACCATCAGGGCAGGCCACCCCACTCCTGCCCCCTACCCCTCACCCCTGTGATGCCCCACCCCATCAGTACCTGCCGTTGACAAGATGGGCTTAGCCTTTGAGAAACTCTCCTCCTTTCCCTAGTCCTCCAGGGGACAGGCCAGGATGTGGCGGCCGTACAGTGTTCCACAGGAATGTGCTGAGACTGAGAGTCCAGGGAGGAGGCTTAGCTTGTTTTTAATCTGGCTATGGTGGAGGATCCAGAGCGAGCAGATGGCCTGCTCAGGCCTGCTGGGTCCCAATCAGGCCTGAGGCCTGCTTTAACCTGCTTGGTGCAAAGCCTCAGCTCTGAGGCCTCAGGTGCTCGGGCCAGACAAGGGACCCCTGGAGCATGGCTGGCCCTACTGTGGAGCCACCTTGGGCATGCCGATGCCTGCTCAGCCTTGGGGTCTTAGACCTGCAGAGGCCCGATAAGATCTGGGGTGTCTGCCAGTGCTGGGGGCCACCCTGGGCCTGAAGCAAGTTTAGATGTGCTCAGGCCTCTTGGTTTCTGTTAATGGCTGCAGGCTTTGGGGAGACCTTGGCAGGGCTCCAGTCCCAGGCCTAAGGTCTGAGTTTCCAGTGAGCCTCACCTGTGTGGCCTGACCCCCAAAGTCTGTGCCCTGGGCATTCCTGGCTCAAGCACTCCTGGGCTTGGTTTGTATTGTGGGACCTCAAGCCCTTAGGCCTGGGCCACCTTCAGTCCCCTTCCCCAAAGTATGTTGCTCTTGCAGAGGTGGCTAGGACTCTCCTACCTCTGTGCCCCTGGTGGGGAGCCTTCTACTCTGAGAGCTGAGTGAGAGGAACGAGTGGGGCACCAGTCCAGGTTCATCTTGTCAGCCCACTCACAAAGCGGGGGAGGGGCATGCATCAATACCAATCCTGGGTTGTCGGCCTTGCCACCTGCTGAGCCGCGAGAGGAAGGAGAAAGGTGCCACTGTTGGAAGCGAATCACAGGTTCTACTGAGCTGTACAGCGAACCTCTGCCCCTCCACGCTCTGGGGATTTGGGGGAAGCGTTCGGGTCCCAGCTGAGCTCCGGTTCGTTTCATCTGAGTCTCAATGACCTCAGTCATAAGACCCACGTGTGGGCCTCAACGACAGAAGTGACCCCCAGCTTCCGGGATGCGCCCACCCCTTCGCTCCTGGCGTCCTGCGGAAAGGGCGGAGCCCAGCGAGGGGGCGGGGCAGGGTCGGGGCCTGGAGGAGGCGGGGGGTGGGGTCAGGCGGTGATTCGGCAGCCAGTGCTAAAGGGGCGGAGCCATCGGGGCCGGCTCCGTGAGCTGGAAAGCGAAGTGAGGGCCTGGTGTTGGAAGGGGGCGTGGCCACCCCATAGGCCTCGCCTCACGCGAGGCGTGGCTGTCAAGGAGCGGGTCGCCGCGCTGGGCTGGGCGGGTCTGCCATGTAGCAGGCGGCGTGGACGCGGCCGCTCAGCGGCGCCTTTAAGTCCTCGGCGCCACCCCCGCCGCCCCGCCTCCCGCGCGGCCTGGGTCTAGTTTGCCGCGGGGTCGGGTCCGCGCGAGCTGCGATGGAGCTGCACATCCTAGAGCACCGGGTGCGGGTGCTGAGTCTCGCCCGCCCCGGGCTCTGGCTCTACACCCACCCGCTCATCAAGCTGCTCTTCCTGCCCCACCGCAGCCGGTGCGCGCCCGGGTTCGAGGGCTCAGATGGGGTTTGGGGGCTCTGCTGTCGCTCCGGGCTAGGGTCGGAGGGTCAGGACCGCCGCGAGGCAGGCGGGCGGGAGCGGGAGGGGAGGGCTCTGCTCCTCCGGCCGCCATCCGGCCTGGGCCTACCCTCCCTGGGACCGCCGCCTATCCGGCCCCCTCCCAGGGCCAAAGCACAAACAGCTTGGGGTGAGCAGTGCTTAACTCTGAGTGGTGTCAAATGGGGGCATTGCTACCTGGCCACCGCGGAGACCTCCTTCCAAGACTCCTCCCTTCAGGTCAGAGAGGTTGGACTAGGGGGCCCAAGGTCCAACGCCCTTGGGGCTGTTGCCGCGGCGTGAGCCTCTCCCTCCAGGAATGGATGGCGGAGGGCTCCTGGGGAGGTCGGGAGGCGGCAAATAAGTCCGCGGGATAGGGTCCACGCTCCATTGCCCTGGGAAGGAAGTTGAGCCTTGAGGGGGCGAGAAGGCGCCCGGCGGGGGTCTCTCAGGGACATCTCTCAGCGATGTCCACAGCCGCCACCCCCTAGTTCTCCGCTCCAAGCTGAAGATGCTCCCCACCCCCAACCAGGTGCAACTTCTTCAGCCTGACGGAGACCCCTGAGGATTACACGCTCATGGTGGACGAGGAGGGCTTTAAAGGTGGGGGCTGGTCTGCGAAGGGGGAGCACGGGAGGGGCTTGTCTTGCTCCCCTCTGCAGGATTCTCACCATGTGTTGGGATCTGCCCCAAGAGCTGGGGCCTTAAAAGCATATGGATCAGGGTTCAAATGCTACTCCACCGCTCACTGGCTGTGTGCCCTTCCCCACGCTGAGCTGTTTCCTCTTATGTAAAATGGGTATAGTTATCGTTCTGATATAATAGGCTTTATAAACTTAAAACCCGTGGGGGGCCGTGTATGAGGGGCACTTAGTGGTCTCAGGCTAGCGGCAGAGCTGCAGTTATGGTTCTCTGTGGCTGTTACAACCCCCTGGACATTATTTCCTCCTGGACTTATCTCCTTGGTTTGGGTCCCCTCCTCCTCTGCTGTCTGGGAATTCTCGAAGCTGAGGGTTGAGGAAGGAATGCAGGAAAGGCAGCCATCCCAGGGCAGGGTCCTGGAGGCCTCCTAGCTGTGCTTGGGTGAACAGCAGCCACCCTGGACCTGGCCCCTGCTCAGGGCTGGACACCAGCCTGGTCCCTCCCTGGGTCCTGGAGCAGACGTCTGGCTCCTACCCCTGCTGGCCTGGCCCGTCCTCACAGGCCTGAAGTCTCAGGCCAGCCAACTGAGCTTGGCCTCTCCCCCACTGCTCCACTTCAGGCCTTAGTTTCCCTGTTTGTACTGCAGGAAAATCTGAGTCTGCACAAGGGGCGGGGGAATACCCAGCCAACCCCCATCTGCTGGTGCCCCCTGGTGGTGCCATGTGGTGTAGAGCCTCTGCTAACCCACAGAATACACCATCATGAGGTAGATACTGTCATCCCATTTTACAGATGAGGAAACAGACTCAAATCACTTGCCCCAGGTCACATGGCAAGTAAATAGCAAAGATGGGATTTGAACCCAGGTCTGTCTGAATCTGGAGCTCTGATCTTAAACAGGAAGTTTCAATCCCCAGCAGGCCAGCACCTGAAGCACTTCTCAGTCTTTGCATATGTACAGACTTCAGGAGCAGAAATGGGGAGGGGGGAGATGGCCCCAGTCTCCAGACCTGCCCTTACCTTGATAGAGCCCTCCAAGGCACAGACAGGGAAACTGAGGCTCAGAAAGGGGCAGGGGCCGGCCCTGCAGGCCCTGACTAGGCATGTGCACCCTGCCCACAGAGCTACCTCCATCCGAGTTCCTGCAAGTGGCTGAGGCCACATGGCTGGTGCTAAACGTGTCATCTCACAGTGGTGCAGCGGTACAGGCTGCTGGGGTCACCAAGATTGCCCGCTCGGTCATCGCGCCTCTGGCTGAGCACCACGTGTCTGTGCTGATGCTGTCTACTTACCAGACGGACTTCATCCTGGTAAGTTTCCCACCGGTGCAGGGCAGGATAGGTGTGGGTGCCTGGGGACCCACGTGACATTTCACCTGCCTGTGCCCCAGGTGCGGGAGCAGGACCTGTCCGTGGTGATCCACACGCTGGCCCAGGAATTCGACATTTACCGTGAGGTGGGCGGGGAGCCTGTGCCTGTGGCCAGGGATGATTCCAGCAACGGCTTTCCCCGAGCCCAGCATGGTGAGGGCCACCCCCTGACACCCAAACTCGGCAGGGCCTCCTGTTCCCACTGGGGCCCGTCCCTTGTGCGGGTGGGTCTGTGGATGTGGGGAGACCAGCTGACACTGACTATCTCAGAGATGGGCCCCAAGGGCCTGCTCCTGGAGAGCATGGCCCATCCCTGGCCCACGCACCTCCCCTAGTGGCCACCAGGGGGTGCTCCAGCCCACGAATGCCCTGGTTCCTCCTGAGCAGGGCCCAGCCCCACCGTGCATCCCATCGAGAGCCCACAGAACCGCTTCTGTGTCCTCACTCTGGACCCTGAGACACTGCCAGCCATCGCCACCACCCTCATCGATGTCCTTTTCTATTCGCACAGGTGGGCTTTGTTTGCATTTTGTCTCTGTCCTCACACCACTGTTTGCTATGCCGTGTCCCCACCGCCTTGCGGTCTGTGCCTTGTCCTGTGTCTCGGGGTTCCTGACAGCCAATCATGCTCACTTGCCCTTCACTGACCTTCGGGAAAGGTCCCAACCCTAAAGCTGGAGCTCTCTCCTGTGGTATTGGCAGAGCCACCCCTGAGCTGTGCCCTGATCCTGCCCTCTGCCCTGGGGTCCTTTGTCTTTGGCACAGACAGGGTTCATCATCCTCCCTCCTTCCTGCCCACAACTTCCAGAGGGCTGGGCCCTTGCACAGCGGAGCAGAGACAAGGGGGCCTGCCCAGGCCATCCATGCCAGCCCCTTCCCAGGGGTCTGGAGGCTGAGTGGGAGGAGGTGGAGTGGGCTGGGTGCCTGGCAGAGCCCTTGAACCTCCCATTCCTCCCCAGCACCCCCAAGGAGGCAGCCTCTGGCAGTCCTGAACCCAGCTCCATTCCGTTCTTTGCCTTCTCTCTCATCGAGGGCTACATCTCCATTGTCATGGACGCCGAGACACAGAAAAAGTGTGTGACCCTTCACCCCCCGGCCACAGACCCTAAGCAGCCCTGGGGAGGGGGACGTGGTTAGACCCTGAGATCAGTTGGCAGACCTGCCCAGGGGCTCACGGTATGGCACGGCAGATGGGGTGCCCTGCCCACCAGCCACCTGCCTCCCTAGGTTCCCCAGCGACCTTCTGCTGACCAGCTCGTCCGGGGAGCTCTGGAGGATGGTGCGCATCGGTGGACAGCCCCTGGGCTTTGGTGAGGGCCGCTCCCTGGGTTGGGGGTTCAGGAGGGCCTCTGGGCGACTGGGGTGAGCCACATGCACCCCTCCTCGACACTCAGATGAATGTGGGATCGTGGCCCAGATCGCAGGCCCCCTGGCTGCTGCCGACATCTCTGCGTACTACATCAGCACCTTCAACTTCGACCACGCCCTGGTGAGCACTGCAGGCTGGGGTTGGGGGCTCATGCAGGGACAGTGAGGCCCCAAAATGTGGGTGGGCAGGAGGGGGTCTCAGCTAGGCCAGGAAGTTGGGGTAGCCCTGGCCTACTTCAGCCCTCACCGTTCCCTCCCACTTTCATGCCAACAGGTACCTGAGGACGGTATTGGCAGTGTCATCGAGGTCCTCCAGCAACGGCAGGAGGGCCTGGCCTCCTGAGGCCTGTGGGCAGCAGAGCAGCCTCTCTGTGTCTCCTTGTCTCCAGGTTTCCAGAGATTTTTTTTTTGAGACATGGGCTCACGCTGTTGCCCAGGCTAGAGTGCAGTGGCATCATCATAGCTCACTGCAACCTCAAAGTCCTGGGCCCAAGTGATCCTCCTGCCTCAGCCTCCCAAGTAGCTGGGACTTCAGGTGTGCACCACCACGCCCGGCTAATTTTTTTTTTTTTTTTGTAGAGACGAGGTCTCACTGTATTGCCTAGGCTGGCAGAGACTTCTCTAAGCTATTTCCTTAAGCTCTGGGATGAGCCCCCCATTCCTGCCTGGGACCCCTCATCCCACTTTCTGTTTGTAAGCTGCGTGCAGGCACCGGCTCTCACGTGGACACGTGTGTGCACCCACAGGTGCAGTGGGCAGGTGCTAGCCCCACCGGGTATCTGCCCTTGCTAGGGGAGCACAGTGCTCGGGGCCTCACCCATCACTCCCTGCACGGCCTTGGCATTTGCACAGTCCCTTACCTGAGGCCTGAGCCATCCCCCACCCCGTCCCCCAGCCTCCCCGGGCCAGCTGTCACCTGGACCAGGCCCTGACTTCCGTTCTGCCTCTGGCTGGGCTGCCTTCCCTGGGCAGGTGAGTCCTGACAGTGCCTTGCCCTGCGGGGCCTCTAAGAAAAGTATTTTTACATCTCTGTCTCTCCTGTTTTTATTGACTTGTTAATAAAGGACTTTGTAATGGCTGGGCTGGGCTATGGTCCCTGGGGCTCACCTGGGTCTGAGTCCCAGCCACGGCTGCACCTCACGGCCCCTCTGTCTCGGGGCCGGGCTCCCTTCACTCGCTCACTTCTCACCGCGGCTCTGTGAGCGGTACGTGAACCATCACCATCTTCCACGTGAGGAACCGAGGCTTTGAGAAGTGACAAGACTCGGCCACGGTCACGTGACTCCCATCCCTGGCTGCCTGCCTTTGATGTCTGAGCTCTTTGATCTTCATTCCTTGCTGCTTCCAGAATAGCCCAGAAGGTTCTAAACATGGGCAGAGACTCCCAGACCCTCCTTGCTGAGGGTCCCCTGGCCTGGCCTGCCACCGTAGGTATGGCTGGCCTGCTGGGAAACCCACCAAGGACGGCCTGAAATAGCTTTGCCTCCAGGCTGTTGCGTGCTTTCTTTTGGGTCTCACCTAAGTTCTGGCTGTCCCTTTTGTTGGCTAAGAGATCAGTCAGTTCTTGCCACCAGGGCTCTCCTGGGGTTGGGGGAAGGACCCTGCATACTTGGCCTCTCCCTGCTTAGGTGCAGGGCCAGGAGGGCAGGACAGGGGCCTGAAGGCTCCCATGAGTCCTCTTTGTCCTCAGGGGCTGCCTCCCTGCTCGGTGAGGCGAAGACTCTGCTGTGGCCTGATGGGGCCCCACAGATGCACCAGGGAGGTTATCGGCTGCCCTCAGCCCAGACCAGCCCACTCTCAAGAAGAAGGGTGTGACTTCTGTGTACTCAGAGGTCCGCGTAGCTCCCCAGAAAAGCCAGAACAGGGACCAGGCCTCTGGCAGTGTGCCCACCTTGCCCCTGGGGACCAGAGTCTGGGGCCTCGGGCTGCAGATCAGAGGAGCTGAGAGCACAACCCCAGCCCGGTGAGTGAGCAGTAGGGGACCTGGGCCAGCCCCTTCCCTTCAGCCTCAGTTTCCCCATGTGCATGGAGACCTAGGAGACAGCTCCTTCAGGAACACTGGGAGGGGGGCTTTTCCTTGGAGTTTCGTTTGGGGTCAGGGGGAGTCCCACTTCCTCTCCTCGGAGGGCCTGGTATAGGCCCTGGCTTGGTGGTGTCCTGGGCTTGAGGTGGGGCTTTCGAATCAGGATTCTTGGGGCCACTTAACCTGCAGCTAAAGAGCTCCTCGCCCATGTCCAGCTCTCAGGCTGATCTGTGAGTCACTGCCTGCTTTGGTGTTTTGTCTCCCTGGCTCTCCGAGGGCCTCAGGCCTCTCCTGGGTCCCTCATACCAGGTGCCACCCTGGCCTCAGCTAGTCCTCAGGCAGCCCTAGTCCGTGGCAATCCCATGTCCCCTCACCCGGACACAGGACTCAGACCGGACCTGGAGGTCAGTGTGTCCACCCGTGTCTCTGCCACATATCCAAGTGTGTCCGTGCGGAGGGTTTTTAGCTCCTAGATGTTAAGGTCCTTGGGGGGTCACTGGGCCAGCTCTTGGCTTCAATAGGTTATAGACAGGGAGATCTGCTCGGGAATGCTGGGGAGACCCTGAGAGCCACCTGGGGTCAGGGGCACAGGGCTTGGGAGGTGCCCTGGGGACAGCTGAAAAGCGGAGTGGCTTCCAGGGTTGTGACTGTGGACCTCACACACGGCCGATGTTCTGGGTCCGCTCAGGCAGATGGTGGGGGCTCACAGAACCACCTTCTTGTCCCACTCAGGCCCCCAGAGAGTCCCAAGGCAAAGGAAGCTGGTCTGGTCGGCCTTGGCCTGGGGTTGGGGACACTCACTGGCGCACAACCCACGACCCTGACTTTCCACCCTGGGGGCCTCGTTCGCCTGCCCGCAGCAGCACAGACTGGGGAGGCTGAGGGCCGGTCTCCTGAACATGGCAGCCTGCTGCTGGGGAGGGGTCCTGCCCACGGTCCCTCCAGGAGTGGGAAGGGGCTCTCAGCCCTCCGACCGCCAGCCCAGTGCCCAGCGTCTGCAGGGAGGATGTGGGCCTGGGCGGGTGGGGACGGGGCATGAGGCGACCTCAGCCAGGCAGAGTCGCCGGCTCATTGCCACCCTTTCGGATCTTCATGCTGATGCAGAGGAAGTGACCTCCTAAGTCCCCCTCTGAGATTCCAGAGCAGAAATTTCGGGTCTAAAGTCCTCATCTTCTATCCCTGCCAGGTGGGGCCGCCTGGTCCCCACGCTTGCCAAGTTGCCCCACGGCTGGCTTCTGGGTCCTCTCTCTGTGGAGGTGAGAGAAGAAACGGCGCTTGCTCTGTGCAGGAGGGCAGGGGGTGTGCTCCGTTAATAGATACAGTCACGTGGCACTTAGCAGGGACACGTTCTGACAAATACGTCACTAGGCAATGTCGTCGTTATTGAAACGTCACAGAGTGTACTCTAGGCTACGACCTGAACAGCACGTTCCCGTACTGAGTACCGTAGGCGGCGGTAACACAACGGTAAGTATCTGTTTATCTAAACATAGAAAAAGCACAGTGAACAGGTAAAAAGTGGTACCCCGTGTAGGGCACGTACCATGGATGGAGCTTGCGGGACGGGCAGCTGCTCCCGGTGAGTCGGTGAGTGGGTGCTGGGTGGGTGTGCAGCCTAAGACGTCACTGTACCCTCCTGCAGATGTTAAACACTGCACTCGGGCTACGCTACATTGATAAAAAATATTTTTCTTCACGAATAACCTTAGCGGGAGCTGACAGATGGGTACACACGGGCACCAAGCGATGTGAAGGACATGAGAAACCAAGAAGGGGGGAAGGCGAGAGGGTGGGCGTGGGATAAAAACTTACCTGTTGGGTACGATGTATGCTGTTCTGGTGACGGGCACACCAAAAGCCCTGACTTAAGTATCATACAAGATGGCCATGTAATAAAAACTCTTGTACCACCTTAATTAATATTTTGAAAAAAAAAAGATAACCCTAGCTTACTGTAAATTTTTTACTTTATAAACTTTTTTTTTTGTTTCTTTTGAGACACAATCTGGCTCTGATGCCCCGGGTAGAGTGCAGTGGTGTCATCTTAGCTCACAGCAACCTCAAACTCCTGGGCTCAAGTGATCCTCCTGCCTCAGCCTCCCGAGTAGCTGGGACTACAGGTGCACGCCACGATGCCCGGCTAATTTTTCTATTTTTAGTAGAGACGGGGTCTCGCTCTTGCTCAGGCTGGTCTCGAACTCCTGAGCTCAAGCAGTCCTCCTGCCTCAGCCTCCCAGGGTGCTAGGATTACAGGCCTGAGCCACCAAGCCCGCCCAACTTTTATTTTTTTTTAACTTTTTGACTCCTTGGTAATAACAGCTTAAAACACACATTGTCCAGCTCTACAAAAATATTTTCTTTTTATCCTTATTCTATAAGCTTCTTTCTCCATTTTTAAAATTTACAAAATTTTAACTTTTTTTTATTAAAAACTAGGACATAAACACACACACTAGCCTAGGCCTACAGAGTTAGGATCATCAAGACGTCACCAGGCGATAGGAATTTTTCAACCCGCTTATAATCTGATGGGACCACCCTCATCTGTGTGGTTCATCGCTGACTGACATGTCACCATGCGGCGCATGACTGTATGTTCAACACGTGCTTGTGTCACCTCCATGTTACCCAGGTGGAAGCGAAACGCAGAGAGGTGAAGTGACGTGCCCAAAGTGACGCAGCTGGGCATGGCAGAACCTGAATCCCAAAAGGAGGCTGAGCATGCCCACAGGAGCCTGGGGAGTTTCCCCGGGGGAAGAGACACTTTAGCTGAACCCTAAGGACAGAGGAGATTTTGCAAGAACCCTCGCAATCCCCGCTGTCTGCTTCGGTGGCCGGGTGTCTGCTGCCGGTGGCGACGGATGCGTGGGCAGGCACGCGAGGCCTGGCCCTGGCTCCTCCCTGACCCTGGGCAGGGCAGGGTGAGTGTGTTGGGCAACGACCACAGTTTGCGTCTCGTATTTCCAGGCGGGCCCTCGTGCTGGGATTCCAGAGGCAAGGCCGCCTCTTAAGGGGGAGCCCAGAGCTTCCTTCCCAGGGGGACGTGTGTGCCGCGTGGTGTGCGTGGACAGGATTGCACTTGTAGGCCTTGGTGTGTGTGTGTCTGCAGATGAGTCATTCGGGCAGGGAAGTGTGTGTGTGTGTGTGTGTGTGTGTGTGTGTGTGTGAGACAGTCTCCATGTGTGTAGCAGTGACAGGGTGTCCCAGTGTGACCGTCTCCTTGGACCTCAGTCGGAGGCTAGAAGTCTGTGGCTGCACGCATGTGCATCTGCTTATGCGTGAACGTCCGCTGCATGCCTGGCTCCCTCTCTTCACGCGCGCCTGCGTGTGTCTGTGCATCTGTGCGTGTGTGTGCACGTGTGAGCGTGGCGGGGGGTCCTGTGTTTCTGTATGTCTGTGTTGGTGGTGTGTGTCCGGGGCTGGTTTTGTCCCGAGAGTGTGTGTGCATACGTTGACACCTTTTGTGTCTCTGTGTTTGCACGTGTCCCCATGTGTGGCCTCCCGTCCTCTCCCCTTCCCTGGACCCACGACCCCTCCGCCCTCCCCGCCTCTCCCGCTGGACAAGTGCTCACAGGCAGCAGAATGGGGAGGGGACGGGAGGCTCGGGCTTTCCCTTGTCCCCTTGCAGCCCGACTGGCCGCTCTCCAGCCCCCTGGCTTTCCTGGGGTTGCCGTGTTTTTAAGCTCTGCCTTTTAAAAAAATGTTTAAAGGTGAAACTCCTGTGATCCAGCCTTCGCCATTTCGAAGTGAATAATTCGGCGGCTTTGAGTACGTTCATAATGTTGCGCAACCACCACCTCTGTCTGGTTCAAAATGTCGTCACCGCAAAAGGAAATCTCGTACTCACTAGCCGTCACTAGGCCTCTTTCCCCGCAGCCCCCGGCCAACGCCAGCCTGCGTTCTGCCTCTGCGCATCTGCTGTTTGGGACATTTCATATCCACAGAATCATATATGTGACCTTTTGCATGCGGCTTCTTTTGCTTGGCGTGCTGTTTTGGGGGTTCATCCATGTCTTAGCAGGTGTCGGTGCTTTGTCCCTTTTTATGGCTACGTACTGCTCTGTTGCATGGCTGGAGCACGTTGTTCATTCGTTACCTCTTGAAGGACATCTGGGTTGCGTGCACCTGCCTTCTGGACTGCGGAGGTGCCCGGCATTTGCGTTTAATGCCATGTAGTTGCCTCTTCCTTACACACTTGTCCTGTGGACAGGGCGACCTGGCCTCGGCCGGTCACACCCCGTCACCCACTGAATGGTCACCAGTAGGTCCTTGGATAGAGCAAGGCTTGATGGCCTTCTCTCCCCTCGGAACTGCAGGATTTGTTTCTTTTTTTTGCATCAAGATAAACGCCCAGTTTCCTCAGTGAGAGCGTCGGGAGAAGGCAACGCTTCCGCAGCGCCTGTTCCAGGTCATCTCCGGGCAGTGAGTCCCACCTCTGTGTCCCAGGCTTCTCCCTGGGGTCGAGGCTCATTTGTAGACAGGCCCGCTGGGACCCTGGCCTCTTCCCGCCCGTCCTCTCCGGCTGCCTTTGCTGTTGAGCTAAGGCTGCGACTCCTGCTGCGGGCCCCACCGCCCTCATCCCCATGCCGCGCGGGGGAGGGACTCCCGGCTCCAAGCGCCAGGAAACCAGCTCAGCTAGCAGAAGAGGAGACCCGCGCCTCATCCCGTGTGGCTGGGACACACTGCGTGGATGGCTCTGGCTTCAACAGGGGCCAGGGCTCAGGGAGATTCTCCAGCCTCCCTGGCTGTGCTGGACACGTTCCTGCCCGCTCAGCAGGACCCCAACCTTGCCCGTGGGGTCGGGGAAGGTGACTTCCCATAGTGGCAAACTGGTGACATCCCGGCCAGAACCCCCAGCCCTGTGACAGGGGCGTGCTTCCTGTGTCTGACGTCAGTCCCAGGGAAGGGTTCCGATTGGTCCTGCTCAGGATGCTGGTGCTTTGCTGGACCACGGGGTACCACAAAGGCCAGGCTGGGTCAGGCACCCCTTCCTGTGGCCCGATTTAAGATATGGGCAGTCCAACAAGTGGGTCTTCCAGGCCCTTCCATGTGCTGGTGGTGTTGGCATGTGTGTGTTCCTGTGCGAGTGTGTTTATTCGCCCTCCAAAAGCCGGATGTAAAAAGGCATTCACAGCAAATTCACTCGACCTTAAGCCTGCTCTTTCTCTCTGATTTCTCCCCAGCCTGGTGCCAGCACACATGGTGGGTACTTAAATATAAGTTGAATGAAAGACTGAAAAGCCACTGTGATTTGTCTGCCACTTTTTTTCCTTTTTTGCAAAATGTAGGATTGTCCCTCCTGTGAAGAACTGGCCTCTTTGTATGAGACCATCAAGTGCTGCTCATGCGGAATCCATTCTGCGATGAATTCTTTGGAAGAAGCATCGGTGGCTTTTTCTTTTTCGGTTTGTTTTCCAGGAAAGTGTTGAAATCTGCAGTGCGGGAAAGAGCAGATTTTGAATTTGCTTTTAAAAAAAATTATCATAAAGGAAAATGTCAGCATCTTTGAAATTGAGGCCGCCCAGAAACAGGATCACATGCCTTGGTGCACTGTGAGTGAGAGCAGAGAGTGCACAGAAAAGGCTCTGAGAAACCTGCTTCTGCCCTGCCAGAGGCCTGGCTGCAGGTGCGCCAGATGTGGGACAGACAGGGACACAACTGGGTCCTGCAGCATGGGAGCCACAGCTCACTTTTCCTGGGGCTTCTGCATATGGCCACACGTACATGGCCACGCATTCATCCATGCACCAAGGATTTACTGAGCACCTACTACATCCTGGGGTCTCTGCTGTGCTCTGGAGAGGCTACAGGGAGACACAACCACAGTGCACATCCTCTTAGAATTTAGTCTCGCTGGGGGAGACAACCTATAGTTGTAAAAATTCACACCTGTGAAGAATGTGACTCAGAGGGATACCTGATGCTCTGGGAGGGTCACAGGGACCAGCCTGGGTTGGAGGAAGGTCAGGGAGGGCTTCCCTGAAAAGGTGAAACTTGGACTGGAGACTTTGATGTCTGGAGGGTAGTTCAGCAGGTAGAGTGCTCAGGAAGTGGGAACAGCATGTGCAAAGGCCCTGAGGTGAGAGCTTGGCTCCACCGAGGGACTGAGAAGGTCAGAGAAGGAGGCAGGTGAGAGAGAGTTATGAGTGGGGCTGTGAGGTGCGCAGGACCCGGTGGCCATGATAAGGACTTTGGCCTTTTTGGAATGGCAACGGGAAGCCAGGGAAGTGTTTTAAGCAAAGGCTTGTGACCAGACTGCATTGTATCGTTCCCTCCCGGGGGCTGCGATGGCAGCAAAGCCCATCGGCATGTGGTGACTCCTCCCTCCTCATTTTCTTCCCTTCCAGTCAGACTTCGGGCCACACCTGGTGTTCTCCAAACTCGTCCGTGCCATCCTGCTTTCTGTCCGGGCTGGGAGCGGGGAGGGGGGAGGGGATCTCCCCGTTCCCCCCATGAAAACTGTGAGTTTTGCTTTCTTCAGCCACTTGGTAACCTCAGTACTGGATGACCCATCGGGCACGCTGGGGCGACCTCATGGCTCCAGGAGGGCTGCCTGGGCTCAGACCTGTCTTTGCTCCCTCCAAGGACTCTGCCTCTCAGGCCTCAGTTTCCCCATCCACAGGGCAAAAACAATGATACCTGCCTCCTAAGGCGGTTGCAAGGATTCAACAAAGTGGCCCCCGCAAAATGCCTGGAACTAGGCTCCAGAAACGTGCCTGGTTGTTACCACTGCCACCCCAGGCAGTCAAACAGTTTTGGCCAGAATCTGATGTTTCAAAATAGGCATTGTATGCACCTGTAGTCCCAGCTACTTGAAAGGCTGAGGTAGGAGGATTGCTTGAGCCCAGGAGTTGGAGACCAACATAGCAAGACCCCTTCTCAAAAAAAAAAAAGGAGAGAAAAGAAAGAAAACAAAGCAAAACTAAAAAACAAAATAGGCATTGCATGCTATCATCCTGAGAAAAGTCAGAACTCAGACTTCCTTACCCTTATTTAACGTTAAGAGTTTTTTTATTTAGAGTGACATTTCAGTGTTTAGATCTGCTAAGGGCCTCTGTCTGGCTGGCTCTGTAAGGTCTGAGCTCTCTGTGGTCATCTTGCCTGTCCTCTCATCTCACAGACAGGACCCTGGGTACAGAGAGGGCAGCGGGGGGTGTTGCAGGCCAGCCAGAGAGTGGATGGCAGGGTGGTGCGCTTGCCACCCCAGTCAGCGCGGTTACGGGCGAGCCGTCCGCCTTCGCCTCGGGCTGGGGCTCCCTGCGGCAGGACCTGGTCCGAGGACCTGTGGATGTGGCTGGTGCCAGGCAGATGGTAAGAGGTCACTGAACAGAAGGGAGTCCCTCCTCTCTCTCTCGGTTGTACTTCCCTGAATAGGTGTTCAGGCCCCTGGAAGGGGGTCAGTTACCCAATTTTGGGGAACCACTGGGCACGGGGGAGACGTGGTTTCTTACACCAGTGGACGCACGAGGTCCCTGAACTCTGTGGCAGGCGGTGAACCAAGGGATCCCCCAGCCCGAGGTGACCTCGGTGACCTGGGGAGGGCGCCTTGGTAACTCTTTGCTCACCCCGGGTTTATGTAACACGGCCTTTCCCAACTGCCCTCAAAGTCACCCTGTGACATAAATGTCCTTCGTCTGCCTCAGTGGCTGGTGGGTCAGTGTCTATCGAGCACCTCTGTGATGTGCCAGGTGCTCATGTGCTCACTGGAGCGCGCCGACCGTCCTATGGGGTGCACTCGCCACTGCATTTTTAAAAATTCAGATACAGTTCATATACCATCGAATTTGTCATTTTAAAGTGTATGTATTTCAGAGAGTTTTAGTATCTTCATGATGGTGTGCAACCATCACCACTATCTAATTTCAGAATATTTTTATCGCCCCAAAGGAAGCCCCTCGCCCCTTAGCTGTCTCTCCCATCCCTGGGTCCCCCAGCCCCTGGTGGCCGCCAACCTACTCTCTGTCCCTCCAGAAGTGCCTACTCTGGTCATGTCATACAATACGTGGCCTTTTGTGTCTGGCTTCTCTCACTTAGCAGAATGCCTTCATCCACGTTGGAGCACACGTATCCATACTTCACTCCTTTCTGTGACTTAATATTCCGTTGTATGGGTAAGCCACATTTTGTTTATCCATTTTCTATCGACAGACATTTGGGTTGTTTCCACTTTTAGGCTATTGTAAATAATTGCTCCGATAAATGTTTGCAAGTTTTTGTGTAGGCCTGTGTTTTCAATTCTCTTGGGTGTATATCTAGGAGTGGAATTGTTGGTCATATGATATCTCTATGTTTTGCCATTTGAGGAACTGCCAAACTATTTTCTTTTTTTAGAGACAGGGTCTTGCTCTGTTGCCCAGGCTAGAGTGCAGTGCCGAGATCACAGCTCACAGCAGCCTCAAACTCCTGGACTCAAGGGATCCTCCCGCCTCAGCCTCCCGAGTAGCTGGGACTACAGGTGTGAGCCACCATGCCCGGCTAATTTTTAAATTTTTTGTAAAGATGGAGTCTCACTATGTTGCCCAGGCTGGTCTTGAACTCCTGGAATCAAGCGATCCTCCTGCCTTGGCCTCCCAAAGTGCTGGGATTACAGGCCTGAGCCACCACCCCGGCCCTGGCAAACTGCCAATTTGGCTGCACCATTGTACATTCCCCCCAGCAACGTACCGGGGTTCCAACTCCTCCACACCCTCGCCGACACTTGTCATCGTCTGTGTTTGATCATAGCCACCGCAGTGGGTGTGAAGTGGTATCTCACCGTGGTTTCGATTTGCATTTTCCTATGATGTGCATCTTTTCATGAGCTTATTGGCCACTTGTACATCTTTGTTTTGGAGAAATGTCTATTCAAATCCTTTGCCCGTTTGGAAATTGGATTGTTTGTCTTTTTGTTGTTGTTACATTGTGTCACTGCAGTGTACTGGGAGGGAACCAGCTCAGAAAAGGGGTGTGACTGGGCCAAAAACACAGGGGCTCACTGCAGAGTGAGACTGGAACTTAGATTGGGGGCCACCTTCTCCCCATCACTGTGGAGTGGCCCCCGGCCTCCAGCTTGGTCCAACCCCCTAGGCCATCCCAGGGCCTGTCCTTGCATTTATAGGGACAGGGAAAGACCATGAAACAGCAATTCTGAGGAACCAAGCCTGTCCTCTCTTCCCCTCCAAGTCACGAGGACCAGGCTGACGTGGCCCGGGAACAGGGGACAGCCCGGGCTCTGTGGTCGGGGAGCCTATTTATACTGGCTGGGCCATGTTGCAAGCTTTTCCTGCTGGCGAGAGGGACGTCACTGGGCGCTGACCTCACCAGAAACGCTGACGCATCTTCCCTCACGCTTCGCTCCAATGGTCGGGCCTCCTGACCTCCGGGCCGCTCCCCGTCCTCTCTGCACATGCCTCGCTCTGGGCCCTCCGCCGGGGTCCCCGCTCCCTGCGGCCCTCCGGCCACGCCTTTCTCTTGCAGGCTGCACGGGCCAAATCCTGTCCCCCGCCGCATCTGTGCGTAGAAGTGCTAACCCACACCAGCTCAGAACGCGACTGTGTTTAGGGCCTCGAAAGCAGTGCTTAAGGTGACTTGAAGTCATGGGGGGTCCTGATCCAATCTGACCGATGTCCTAGAAGAAGAGATTAGGACACAGACAGGCAGAGGGAAGACCGGGTGAAGAAGACACAGGGAGAGACAGAGTCATTGACAAGCCGGGAGACAGGCCTAAGAAGTGGCCAACCCTTGATCCCAGACGTCCAGCCCCCAGGACTGTGAGAACACACATTTCTGTTATTCAAGCCACCCAGCCTGTGAGACTCGCTTATGGCAGCCCTAGCAAACTGATGCACAAGCTCTCCTGCCTTTGGTGACCGTGGGCCCTGGGCCTGTGCCTGGCACCCTGATTAGCCGTGTGCCAAGAGCATGGTCGTTTGGCCTGGTTTGAATGTCCCTCTTCTCCTAACTGCTCGCAGGCGACCCCAGTGTCACGGAGGTGCCTTTAAAGTGAGGAGACAGGGCGGCCTCCCTGGCCCCTGGGGTGGGTAGAACAGGGTGTAGGCCCGGGACTAGCTGTCCCTGAGTCTGGCGGGTGGTCAGCTGCAGCTGAGAGGGGCCGGGAGCCCATCTGCCCCGAGCCAGCCCCTGACCTTCCCAGAGCCTCAGTCTCTTCCTCTGAGTGGGCCGAGCATGAGGCATCCTAGACCCGCCTGTTGCAAGATGAGATCAGGGATGTGAAATGGAGAAGGATCCCCGCCTGGCACGAGCCCCAGGACCCAGCGTTGCGGGGGTGGGCACAGAGATGAGGGATTTAGCGGAAGCGACATTCTCAGGATGAGGATCCAGAAACAGTCGCCGTGGGAGTGGCGACGGTGAGGTACCAGGTTTTCCCTGTGGGGGGTGGGGGGGGAAAGGGGAGGGGCAGCCTCCTGGGCGTGGGCTTGTCCGGTTTTGCCTACTGCTGGATCTTCAGCACCCAGGAGTGGCTGGCCCAGAGTGGAGCCAAATAAAGGTTTGTTGAATGAATACATGATGGTGGGTGTGTCTATAGAGGTGGAGAGCGGTGGGAACAGCCTTGGTGGACATGCAGGGCACCTCCAGCCCTGCTCCTTTCTGGCTTCCTTGTCCGGCCTCTGCAAGCCCAGTGCTCTCTCCAGACAGAGCAGTTCGTGCCCCGCTGGCAGCCCCCAGGGACCCTGCCCTGGCTTCCCAGTCTTCTGCGGCCTCCTCCCAGCCGGGCTCCTCAGGGTGCAGGCCAAGCACCCTCTTCTGGGCCTGGCAGATGTGCCAGGGTCTCCAGGCATGGCTTGCAGGCCTGGCCCAGCCCCTCTACCCCACCTTGTCTGCCCTCACCTGGGCCTCAGTTTACCCCACGGTAAAGCTGCAGGTTGGCCAGGGAGGCGCTGTCTGCAGGGGCCCTTCATTCTGAGTGCAGACAAATCTTCAAGAAGCGGAGGACAAACCCACGATCGCTATCTTTCAGAGAAAGTGAAACCTGGTCCCCAACCGTCACAGAGGCAACTCCCCCTCCTGGCTTCCCCTCTGAGCTCACAGCTTCCCCATCTTCCCCAAACCCAGTGGCACCCCGAACCTCACCACTCCCACCCCCGGCAGCTAGTACTTGGAATTAGGTTTTCATCTTTTCTTTTCCCTTCAAAGGCTTTTTGCCTTTTATGTCCATGATGACAACAGCCCTGTGAGGTGAGCTGGGAAATATTTTTCTCCTCCTCATTTTACAAGTAGGGCCTCTGAGGCCCAGAGAGGTTAAGTGACTTGCCTCAGATCACACAGCACATTAGCGGGCTTGAACCCTAGTCTCCTGTTTTTCTTGCTCCAAGTGTCCAGTTCTCCCCAGAGGACACTGTCTGCAGAGAAGGGGCCGGCTGTGGGCTGTGGGCCTGGGATGGGGAAGGGTGGTAGGGGGCGCGCAATGAAGGAAAGGAGACAGCTGGGAGCTGGGCTGGGGGATGCTGGTCCTGGGGCCAGAACCACAATCTCGGGGCTGCCAGCCTGGGTCTGGCTCTGTGCCCAGAGCCCGGTGGTTTCCGCTCACAGATGTCCCAACAGCTCCGGCGAGAGGGCGGGAAGGGCCCTCAAGAAGGAAGATGTCTCGCTCCCCTCAGCCCCAAGACCTGCCAGGCCAGTGGCTCCTGGGCAGAGACTGGCCTGGGGCCTCCAGAGGCCCCGTCCCTTCCGCCCATCCCGGGCTCGGCCCCCCAAAGATGGCACGGACCCCCTTCCTGCCCACTTGCCCCGGGAAGGCTGAGGCTGCGGTTTGCATCATCCTTGGGCGTGGGGCTGACCTCGAAGAACGAATTCGAAGAAAACAGGAGGAGGAGCGCACACCGCCGCGCCCGGCGCCCATTGGCCGCTGTGGAAATTTTGGTTTTTGGGGTCATGTTCCCAGAAGGCCTGCCCTCCCCCCACCCCCTCCCCACCCACCTCACGAGGTGTTGGCCAATCGCCCTGGCGGGCATAAAGTGGCTGCCAGCCCGCAGGGCTCCCAGCCTCGAGGTGTCACCCCCAGCAGGCACGGGCCGTAGCGCGGGCACCCAGCATGCGGACACAGATCACACGGAGGACGCTGCTCAGTGAGTACTTCCTTCCTCCCCGCCGGCACCCGCTTACTGTGCCCACGGGCACCGCGGGCAGCAGGGCCACCCTCTGCCCTCTGGGAGCTGGGGAGGCCGGGCACCGGGCCGAAGGATGCTGAGAAGGGCACAGAGGCAGGAGGTCAGGTCAAGACAGGGGTCCGCTGAGAGCTCAGCATCCCCACAGGTGGAGAAGGGGTATCCCCGGAAGGCTTCCAGGGGGAGGCGACGTAGAGACAACTCCAGGAGCCAGGGTGTGAGGGAAGAGGATAGAATGGGACAGGCAGGGGAAGCAGGAGGGAGGCTGCAGGGAGCCGCAGCAGCCAGGCAGGGGACAGGGGACATATGCAGGGGCCTTGGGGGTCCGGGATGGATAGAAAGTCCTGGAGCCCTCACCATCACACAGCACACACAGCCACACCCCCATGGCGATGCGCACACAGAGCCACGTGACGTCATCAGAGCCCTCAATCTCACCGACCTGGGAGCCCCCACATGCAGATCAGGGCCCTGGGGTGAACGGAGCAGGTGCTCCCTTGAGCACCTCACACAGACGCTAACGCGCAGCCATGCAGACACCCTAGTCCCGTGCGCACTGCTGCACACACACGGCCCCCCCTGCCCAGAGCCCGGCAGTGGATACCTGGGGAGGCGGCAAGGGTGACCAGGGGCGGCTGTGCCTGGGCGCTCGGCCCCTCTGCCCTCCCCAGAAGCCAGTCTTCCCCTAGGGGCCGGATGGTTCTTAGGAGGGGAACGATGGTGTCACTGCCTTCCGGGCCATTGCGCCACAGGCCCCTTCCGACCACGTGGCTGCCGGTGCCCAGTGGGGAGGGGGGTGGCGAGTAGTAACTGCGCCCGCCCCCTGGAACCTTCTGATGGGCTCACAGCATCCCTGGTGGGCCTGACAGAGTGGCCACTTATGGAGACAGGAGGGAGGCATGAGAGGTCGGGGCACACTGCTCTGTGTGACCTGGGCAAGCCCCTCTCCTGCCCCTCGGTTTAGCTGTGAGTAAAACGGGGCACGGACAGGGTGATCTCCCGCATCTGCTGCAGGCTGAGCCTTTGGGTGGACAGGCAGGCTCTCCTGGGTCTGCAGACAGAGCCTGGGGCTCCGGCTGCTCCCGGGCTGCCTGCCCCAAAGCCCTCTCCAGCCCTTCTGCGTGGAGGGCCGGGGTCTGTTACTGGGGGCCCAGGGTAGCTGACGAGACAGGGCCCTGGCCCAGTGGCCGGCCCTTATCCCTGAGGTCTTGCAGAAAGCCAGCCCCACCTGGCCGCCCGGTGTCGGCTCCTAAGGTTGGCGCCGTGGTGTCCGCAGGACTGAGCTCCAGCCGGACACTGCTCCCTCCACAAAAAGACCTGCTTGGTAAATCGCAGCCACTGTCCCAGGCCCTCCCACTCCTGTTTCGAGTCCTGGGCAGTGACTCACTGGGGAGGTGGCAGTGGCCCCAGCGGGTATTCCTGTGCACACAGCGCCCCACGGTGCTCAGCCCTGCCCTGGGCTGCACAAAGCCCCGGGATGAGGGGAAGCACCTCCCCCAGGCTCCCACCTGCGGCTTCCTGGCCAAGTCAGGTGACACCTCCCTTCTCTGCCCCAGGTCTGGTCCTCGGACTCCTGTTTGCAAGCATGGCAGCTATGGGCGGCTGTCCGGGAGATTTCCAGGTGCTCCTCGGCCAGCTCCAGAAGCAGGCGCACTCCATGCAGGACCCCAGCACGCTCCTGGACCCCTATGTGAGCACCTGGCCCCTGTGGCGTCTGGGTCTCAGGGAACTGCGGGAGTCAGGGAGGGAGGGAGTGGCCGGGAGGACCCCCACTCGATATGGGGGGGGGCGGAAACTGAGTCCCCTGTTATTCCAGCCCTAACCCTGAGAGACTAAGGGCACACACGGCACAGCTGCCCCAGCCCCGTGGGCCCGGAGCGTGAATCCAACGCCACTGCCTCGTCCCTCTCGCGTCCAGCACTCGTTTATCGCACACCTGTCACATGCTTTGTTCCAGGCACGGGGACATCGCAGTGGGCAAAACAGAGTCCAGCCCTCTTGAAACCCCCCACTCCCCACTGACACCCTCATGCCACAATCACCACCTGTGCGGTCACCCCCGCTAGGCCCCCAACGTCTCTCCGACCCTGCCTGCAGCGATCTTGGGGTCCCCTGCCCTCTCAGGCCTCAGTTTTTGGACCTGTATGATGGGAGGATCGAATAGGGGTGCGTGAGGTTTACATTTCAAGGCAGACCAGAGCGGACTCGTCTGTGTGTGTGTGGTTGGGTCCCCAGCGCTCACCCTCTGATTCTCCTGTTCCCCCCAGATGCGCATCCAGGGTCTGGACTTCCCCAAGCTGAGAGAGCGCTGCAAGGAGCACCCCGGGGCCTTCCCCAGTGAGGGTGCCCTGAGGGGGCTGGGCAGGCGGAGCTTCCTGCGGACCCTCAATGCTACGCTGGGCCTCGTGCTGCGCAGACTGGCCGCCATACAGCAGCACCTCCCGGAGGCCCGGGGCTTGGAGAAGCCGCCCACAGCGAGGCTGAGTACCCAGGACTTGGAGATGCTGAAGATGGCCAGGCTGAACATCCACGGGCTCAGGAACAACATCTTCTGCATGTCCCGGCTGCTGGGCAGCTCCTGGGAGGCGGCCGAGCCCACTCAGGCAGCCCCGGGGACCTCTCCGCCGCCCACCCCCGACCCGGGTGCCTTTCAGCGCAAGCTGGAGGGCTGCAGGTTCCTGCACGGCTACCACCGCTTCATGAGCTCTGTGGGGCAGGTCTTCGGTGAGTGGGGGAAGAGCCCGAGCCAGAGCCACAGACACAGGCCCCCCCGGGCCCTGCAGAAGGAGGCCCGCAGACCCAGACCTTCCAGGAGCGGCAGGAGACTCGTGCCTAGGGGGCAGTTGCCCCGGTAGCCTCAGGAGCACCCCTTGCAGGTGAAGGATGCGGCAGGTGTCTGTGGATGGAAGGGGACGCCTCCGGGGTCTCCAAACCTGCTCCCACCCCCGCCCCGGCTCAGACGTGCACTTTAAGAGGTGGCAGCTGGGCAGCCCCTTCTACCTCCCCTGGGCTGGGGGGCAGAGTCCGGTTGTTGCACTCCCCAGCTCTGAGTTCCTGAGTCCCGGTGGGGTGGCCAGGTCAGGCCACGCAGAGCCGACTTTCCATTGATTCAGGGGTCTGATGACACAGGGTGACTCACGGCTGGGCTGACTGCCCCCCTGCTTTGCTCCCCGGAGGCCCGCCGGCCCTTCCCTCTCATGACTTGCCGGGCCGTTGCCCCCAGACTTCCTCCTTTCCGTGGTTCTGCAGGGAGGTCACGGCCTGAGCAGGCCTCCTTTGCCTCACTGCGTCCCAGGCCAGACACCTGGATGTCTGGGTGACCTCACTGTGGGCAGCTGTATCAGGGGCAGGGTGTCCCAGGAGAACTGATCTGAGGGTCCAGGGAACAGGGCTCAGGTCCCAGCCCAGTCCCCAACTTGCTGTGTAACCTCGGGCAGGTCACTTTACCTCTCTGGACCTCAGTTTTCTCCTTGTGAAGCCAGAGAGTTGGGGACTGTGTAAGGCTCCCTCTGTCTGTCTGTTGCTGGGACCCTGTGACAGAGGGTGGCTATTAGATTCTCTGTAAATCAGGACATGCAGTGCCAATGGCGATGGGTGGGTGCCGGCCCAGCTCTCTGCAGACCTCCGAGCCCCTGGCAGCCCAGCCTTGGCGCCTCACTGCGGCTGCTCCCCCTGGTGGCGTATCCTGGAATTTTCTCATGCTGAAACCATTGCCCTCCCGGAGGGGGTTCCAGAAGCTGCTGGGCCAATTCCCTGGAGGGACATGATTAATTTATCAATTTTTATCAGTTTCATATTTATAAGGCTTATTTATGATGTGTATTTAACGTTAATATTGTGCCAACATGTATTTAAAACTTGCCTGGTTTCTAAAGCCCCTGTGTCTGTCTCTCTGTTGCCTTGTGGGAGGGGAATTTTGGGGGGAAGGGGGCCCAGCCTCTTGGAGAAAGGGGGTCCCCAGGTGCCAAAGCCAAAAGCGTTCACGCTCTGGGGGGACACTGGACATCCTTGCTCTGTCCAGGAGGGGAAGCCACATGCTCTGGCCAGACAGGGACTCTGGATGTGGGGGCGTCATCTCAAACACAGACAAGGCGTTCGTCACAGCTGAGTGGGGCTCCCTTGAGACGTTGGGATGTAAGGAGGTGGGAGGAGAGGTGGGGTGTGGGGGTGTCCCTGGGCTCCTGCGGGCGTGTGGTTGGCGTGTATGCGCTGATGCGTGTTGCCTGTGTATTTCTCTTGCCTCATCCTGAAGCCTAGATGTTGATGTCCTAATGGGCGTTTATGTCTATATCTGTGTGTGTGTGTGTGTGTGTGTGCGCGCGTGCATGGCTATCTGGGCGTGTCTCTGCACACATATCCATACGTGTGCACGTGTAGGTGTGTGCCAACGTATCCTGTCATATATGTTCATGGATCACCCCGGGGGGACATGGGCACATCTAGCGCCTAGAACACGGCAGGTGCCCTAAGCACTTGTGGAATGAATCAACACAGCCACACGCCTGCCGCCAGCACCTGCCCGATGTGCAATGAGCACGCAGCCCTGGCCGTGAGTGCACTGTGTGCACAGAGCAAGAGGATTCCTAGGGTAGGTGGAAGCACAGGGTTTGAGTCAGACAGACGTGGCTGGGTTCAAGGTCCTCTCTCAGCCCCCTGTCATCTCTCCGTGTGACCTTGGGAAAATTGCTTGCTGTCTCTGGGCGTTTGGTTCCTCATCTGTGAAATGGACAAAAGAATAACAGATCCTGCCTCAGACAGGGCCTGTGACCTGACATGTGTTTAAAACTGCTTCCTGGGGAGCCCCAAGGAATTAGGGTGTCCATCTCACCCCCAGAAAACCAGGCCCAGGGTTGGCACCTGTGGGCCGGTGACATGCTGAGCCAAGAGCTACAAGGCAAGGGCTCACAGAAGCAGATGAACTTGACCTGGATCGGTGCCTGCCCACCCCCACTTCCTGTCTGAAATGGCAGACAAAGCTGGGGACAGGATGGGTACCGGGCTTGACATTGGCCTGGAGGAGGACCCAGTGTGGAACTGTCTGCAATAGATATGATCCATTTTGCAGATGAGAAGACCGAGGCTCAGAGAGTTTAAGTGGGCCTGCCCGTGTCCTCAGAGCAAATTAACTGGGGGCAGGCACAGTTTGAATTCAGGCCCGTGGGACTCCAGAGCAGGAGCATCTTCCTCTGTCTCTGTCACTTGGCTGACAATTTCATGAGTCCCTGAAGGCACAGAAGTCCGGGGCAAGGGGCAGACAAGACGAGAGACGGGCAAAAGGACCAGTTGGAGCATCCGAGAGTGCGGTAAGCCCTCAGCAAATCTACAGCAGGGTGATGTAACAGAGGGAGCGAGCCAGGCGACGTGAGTGGCCAGGGCAGTGTCTGGAGAGGTGACGTCCTCGCTGTGGTCTGAGTGACACGCAGAAAGGGAGATGGGACTGCTGGGGCAAAGGTTCCGATGTTCAGGGATCAGAGGACAGCGAGCGAGTGCATCGCGACTCACCCAAAGGCCCAGAGAGGGGAAGCATCTTGCTCAAGGCCACAGAGCTCAGCTGGGCAAGGTGACTCATGCCTGTAACTGCGGTGCTTTGGGAGGCCGAGGCGGGAGGTTTGCTTAAGGCCAGTAGTTCAAGACCAACCTGGGCAACATAGTGAGACCCCCGACTCTACAAAAAAATTGAAAAATTAGCTGGGCGTGGTGGCGCATGCCTATAGTCCCAGCTACTCGAGAGGTTGAGGCAGGAGGATCGCTTGAGCAAGGTAGTGCAGGGCCCCCGACTCCTGGCTAGTTTCATGGGCAGCTGCCCATATAGTCCAGGCTATTTGCCAAGCCCCATAAGGGCCCTCTGCTGCCCGCACTGGGCTCCCCTTGTCCTCAGGGCTCCTACCACAATGGCACCATTCAGTTCATGAAATGCCTGGGGCTTCCTCCTGCCACAAGGTCCCTGCCTATGCTGTTCCCTACGTCTAGAATGCTGTTCCCTGTCCTTGTTGTCAAGTTAACTCCCCTCCTCATCAGATCTCAGCTTCAGGGTCCATCCTCAGCAACGCTTCCCCACCTGCCCATGGTCTGCATCCAGCAACTGGGTTACACATTCTCTCAAACTGCCCCAGACCCCGCGAGGTGTTTGTGTTAGCGACAGCCTCCCCCGTTAGCCTGGAGCTGCCGAGGACAGAGATGACATCTGCTTTGTTCCCCTCTGTCCCGGCGCCCAGCACGGGGCCTGGCACACAGTAGGAGCTCAAGGAGAAGCAGGGCAGGCGGGCCCCACCTCCCAGCCCACAGGAGACGACAGAGGCAAGTGCGGCGCGGGGGGACGTTGAGGCCCTGAGGAGCGCACCAGGGAGCCCGCCCTGGACAGGGCTCCCCCCAACCCCTGGCCAGCCCCTACCCAGGAGGGGTGTATGAGGCCGGTGTTGAATTGGGGCCCGCCCGCCCCACAGGAAGCAGATGAGGGAGCTTGGCTCCAGGTAGGGGGTCTCAGGTACCCCGTGTATGAGGATCGTCACCTCTGTAGTGTTTCCCCATAAGTCACAGTTGCAGGTAACCCCCAACCACCGTCTCCAGCCGGATCCTCTCCCAAGCCCAGATCCGACAGACCCGGCTACCAGGGTCATCTCCTGGGAGCCCTGTGGGTGCCTCGAAGCCGAACTCTCCATCCTCCCCCCAAATCCTGCACTTGCTTCCTGCGTGGCCTCCCTTGAGTTCCAGGGTCCCTTCCCTTGCTTCTCTCTGGCCCCTCTGCCGCGGTCCCTCAGTCCCGCCCTCCTCCCACGCCCGTCGCACCCGCCTCCTTCTCTCCTCATCGCCAGCCAGGGGCCCACTCCCTGCACCCGGACACGGCATAAAAACCTCGCTGTCGGCCCATCTTCTCCTGCCCGCAGCCCCTCCCTGACTCCCCCTGCCCGACTGTCCGGAGCATCCGTCCCAAGCTCCTGGTGGCAGCATCAGAGGCCCCCAGCTCCCAGGCCCCGGCGACTTTGCCAGCTCCTCCCTGCATCCCCTCCATGCTCAGCTCTCACCGCCCCCCT
>RJWJ010008967.1:0-51609 GCA_004363605.1 Indri indri | reverse complement strand
GCGTGTCCATCTCTCGGAGGGTGCGCATTGCACCCTTTGTGTATGCATATATCCGTCCCCTCCTCCCCCTCGCCCCTCCCCCTTCCCCCCTCCCTACCCGACATCCAATAGATGTTATTCTTATATGTACACTTATGTGTTGCTCAGTTACTACCAATTTGATGGTGAGTACATGTAGTGCTTGTTTTTCCATTCTTGGGATACTTCGCTTAGTAGAATGTCTTATTCATTTTGAGTTACAGCTCTTTAAATATGGAATATGTTATAATATTGCAGAATAGCTCACTACCTTAAGAAAATTACATTTCCAGTCTCTTCCTCTTCAAAGCCCTTGCATCTGCACAAGTTGT
This sequence comes from Indri indri, assembly GCA_004363605.1. Lineage (NCBI taxonomy): Eukaryota > Metazoa > Chordata > Mammalia > Primates > Indriidae > Indri > Indri indri. The sequence goes on along the minus strand of RJWJ010008967.1, from coordinate 51,259 downwards.
TAAGAGGTGTCCAACTCCTTGTTTCCCAATATGCTTTCCTCTTTTGCAACAAGATTGGGAGATGTATGAAGACAGGGATACAGAAGATATCAACACATATCTTAAAAGAATAAATGAATATCATTTGATTGATAAGTGTAGCCATCAAATATGTTGAACGCTGGTGCTCAGAATTATAAAATAAGAACCACTCATGAAAGACCCCAAGCCTATAGGTGGTAGATCTCATTTTAATTACTTTACCACACATCAGGGTCTGACTTTTCACACTGAAGACACAGATGCTGGTTCTGGTCAAATTCTGAGTGCCTGAGTCATGATTTAAAGTATATATAAAATGTAGTCTTATAGTATGATACATAAATAAAATGCATTATGGAGAACAGTAATTGGTTATAAGTAGTAAATTATCTCCTCATTAATCTGCATGAGAAGTCAAATTATAATCAGAAAGAGGTTGAAAGTATAAAGGGAGAGGTTCATGCTACTAGAGACAGGGAGTTAGAATCGTATAGGAGAGAAGTAATGGTGTAGATGCCACCTATAGCAGAGGGGAAGGAGCAGCAATAACCAAGCTCTTGCTCCATTTGTATCTGCCAATTTCCTGCATGTGGCTTCCATTGGCTGGACCTGATCTGAAGCCAGCTGGGAGAGGACCTTGAAAATGTAATTTGCAGGAGTAAACCCGTGCAATACAAGTAATAACCAGGGGGAAGATAGGAAACATATCTGAGATTAAATAGGCAATGACCAAGAGTAAATTCTGAGGATAGATAACCTAATTACATCTGCAAAAGAGATCTGAGAAACAATGAAAACTTTGGAAAAATCATTAAAGTTCACATTAATAACTTAATCACTTTTTGGGGAGCAGACTTTCACAAATGTTGTCACTGTATATGTTATGTTTTCAGTATTACTATATTCTAAGTATACACTGCGTATATTTTTCCTGGTAATTAGTTTGTTGACCTATGAGTTACGTAGAATAGTGTCACACACTTTTAAATAGCCTCATGGCAGTTTTATTCTTCTTGGGGTTTTAGATATCTTGTTGAAATTGTTTATTTACAATTTAATTGCTTTGTGGTAAAAAATTTACTGTATGTCATGTCTGTTTTGAAATATTTTGACATATGTTTAACATCTCTGCAGATGACCTATAGTGAATGTCTCATAAGTAACTGAAATAAATTCCAACTATGCAGTTGTTGGAATATATTCTATAAATGTCAATTAGCTAAAATTGATAATGTTCAAATAGTTTATATCTTTACTTACACATTGTCTCCTTTAATCAATTACTATAAGAGAAAGGTGTTAAAATTCCAGCCATGTTTTAGTATTTCTTTCATTTCAATCAATATTTGCTTTACATATTGTGAATTCCTGTTAGTAGTTTCTTTTATTTATTTTATTTTTATTTCAATCAACATTTGCTTTACATATTGTGAATTCCTGTTAGTAATTTCATAATAATACAGGATAGTTATACCCTCTTGAAGAATTGGCCCTTTTATTTTTATTAGTGTTCCTCTTCATATAAAAAGTATTCTTTTTCTTGATGTCTACTTCATCTGATACTAATATAGTCACATCAACATACTTATGCTTGCTGTTTGCATAGTGTATTTTATCCAATCTTTTGCATTCTACCTGTCTGTGTGTTTATATTTAAATTCTCTTTCTTACAGACAGAATATAGCTGTTCTTTTTCTTTTTTAAAATCTAGTTTGAAAATCTCTGCTTTTAATTAAAGAACTTAATTATTTCATAAGTATTGTGGCCAATACAATAGTTATTGCCTTCTTGTTTTTCCATTTATTGTGCCTCATTTATGTGCCATTTTAGTTTGTTTCTTCATTCTTGTCTTATTTTGGGTTAAGTATTTTTATCATTCAAATTTGTGTTTTCTGTAGACTTTTTATTTACACCAATTTGGCTTAATTTTTAGTGCTTACTAGAGGAGGTGAATATGCATACTTATCTTGAGATAATTTTTCACATATGGTGATTTGAGTTTTTAGTAGATTCTGGATATTAGCCCTTTGTCAGATGTGTAGTTTGCAAATATTTTCTCCCATTCTATAGGTTGTATATTTACTCTGTTGATTGTTTCCTTTGTTGTGCAGAAACTTTTTTAGTTTAATTAAGTCCCATCTATTTATTTTTGTTATTGCTGCATTTGCCTCATACCATAGAGTGTGAGTTATAAATTCTTTGCCTAGGCCAATGTCTAGAAGAGTTTTTCCTATGTTTTCTTCTGGATTTTTTATCGTTTCAGGTCTTACATTAAGTCTTTAATCTATCTTGAGATAATTTTTTACATATGGTGAGAGAAGGTATCCTGTTTTGCTCTTCTGCATGTGGCTGTCCAATTTTCCCAGCACAATTTATTGAATAAGGTATCCTTTCCCCAGTGTACGTTTTTGTCTGCTTTGTCAAAAACCAGTTGGTTGTAGCTATATGGCTTTATTTTTGAGTTCTCTATTCTGTTCCATTGGTCCATGTGTTTACCTTTACACAAATGTACTTATGCTGTTTTGGTTATATAGCCTTGTAGTAAAATTTGAAGTCAGATAATGTGATGTCTCCAGATTTGCTTTTTTTGCTTAGGATTGCTTTGGCTGTTCAAGTTTTTTTTTTTTTTTTTTGGTTGCACATAAAGTTTAGGATTATTTTTTTGTAGATCTGTCTAAAAATGCCATTGGTATTTTGGCAGGAATTGAGGTGAATCTTTAAATGAATTTTTGCACACTGTGGACATTTTAACAATGTTGATTCTTCCAATACATGATCATGGGATATTTTTCCATTTGTTTGTATCATCTGTGATTTCTTTTACTGGTGTTTTGTACTTCTTGCAGAGACCTTTAACCTCTTTGGTTAAGTATTTCTCTAGGTATTTTATTTTATTTGTAGCTATTGTAAATGGTATTGAGCTCTTGATTTGCCTTTTAGCTTGAATGTTATTAGTATACAGAAATACTACTGATTTGTGTACACTAATTTTATAACCTGAGACTTTACTGAATTCATTTATCAATTCTAGAAGTACTTTGGTGGAGTCTTTAGGGTTTTCTAGATACAAGATCATATCATCAGCAAACGAATAGTTTGACCTCCTCCTTCCCAATTTGGATGCCCTTTATTTCCTTTTCTGGTCTGTTTGCTCTAGCTAGGACTTCCAGTACTATGTTGAATACAAGTGGTGACAGTGGGCAACCTTGTCTTGGTCAAATTCTTAGGGGGAATGCTTTCAACTTTTTCCCATTCAGTATGATGTTGTCTGTGGCTTTGTTATATATGGATTTTATTATTTTAAGGTATGTTGCTTCTAGATAGAGCATATTATTTTTGATTGAGGTATACATATTTTCAATAAATATGCAGAAATCACTGGAGCCTCTAGGAGATGTTGTTGCATACATAGAGAGACTGTATTTGCCACTGACAGGTGGCTTGTCAGATATGTGGATGATTTATACGTGCATTTTAGACCCTGTGATAAGTAATTATGTTTCTATTTCCCAGAATCCATGGGGCTCCAAAACCAACATCTATAAGGTTACCATGGCCCCATTTTCTGGTAGGCTCTGATATCCAATTTTGCCCTACTACCTGTAGATGTCTGCTGAAAGACCTTGTCAGCTTCCTAGACTTCAACCTACTTCTTCTAGAATCAGTAGATGCAGTCTTTTCTCTGTCACATGGTATCTTTGAATGACAGAACTGTGTGGTTGGTATTCTTCTATTAGTCACTGTCTCTGTCATTTGAAAATTGCAGAAATTCAACTTGAACTGATTTGGTAAAAAATAAATAGAAATATAGATAATAGAAAATAGGAAAGGCAGATAGATAAATGGATGGATAGTATTAAATATTTATTAGCTCATAAAATGAAACTGAATAATATAAACCAATAAAATTAGGCCTCAGGAATCTTACAAGAAGATCTAATGTATTCAAGAGTTTTTATTTTTTTCTACTTTGTACCTACCTTTGACTTCATTATCACCTCCTGTAAACAAGAATTCCTCATATAGTACAATAGCCTATGGCTGCAAGGATTCACATTCTCAGTCAGAGAAAAACAGACCTTTGATCTCACTGCTTTCATTCAAAAGTCCCAGGTAATGTCTGCAATTGGCCTAGCTCATTTCAATACTATATCTGACCCAGCTTCAGACATGTGACATTCACTGAAACTGGTAGGATCTATTCTCCCTGCATCATTATAATAGAGGATAAGTGTAAAACATGAAGTAATGGTAGAGAGAAGCTCTGGTTGTGAAAAAACAAAGTTTCTATTACACACTCATATTCTCATGGAAATATTTGAACTATATTGCTAGTACTGCATGCATATTTTTCTCAAAATAATAGATTTAGAAATAAAAACTCTCAAGAAAGAAAGACTATTTTTCTGTTTTCCCATTGATCATAATCAATCATATTCCAATATCCATTTTGTCCACAACACTAATCCAAAGATTGGAGTGCTGTTATTATAATATACCTAAAAGATAAGAAAAAGAAAAAAATGGTAACTTAGGATGGGCTGTGAGGATATGTAATCTACCACTTTGATTTTTCACCTCTGAATATTGTATTATTCATGAGCAAGAAGGGTTTATAATTGGTGGCTCAGTGGTTTGACATCTAAAATAATGTAAGTTATAAAGGGGCTCTAGTCTAACAGAAGAAATGTTTGTTCTATTTGACTCAAATTTGTTGTTAGAAATTATGTGCTATTTTCCTTTGTTCCTCTTTCCCTCTGTTTCTTCCTTCCTTTCTTCATTCTTTCTTTCCTTCCTTCCTTCCTTTCCTGCTTCCTTTTGTTCTTTTCCTATCAAGAGAAGAAGATTTAGGTTTATGGTATAGAAAGCACAAATACCGTTATGTGCTATAGTCACATTTCCCTATTAAAGCTGCTTTCTAGAAAAAAAAAATTGAGTACTATTTGTGGCCAACTACTCCCCAATGTCTTGTGGCACATACTTTATTTCCTGACTCCTTATTTTTGCATTCTTACTTTCACTTGACCTCTCTCATTTTAACACTTTATTTTGCTTGTTATCTTATGTGCTTAAATATATTTTTTAAGGAAAAGACAATTTAAGGAAAATATAATTAACTAATTAACTAGAAAATTAAATTTATAAATAAGCCATTTGAATGTATTTAAAATAATTTTTTTTTTTTTTTGGCAAAATGACCACAGAGGGCATATGAGTATATTTTTGACCTCTTTCCTCTGCAAGATGTGAGTACATTTGTTAGTGTAGAAGAAATAGAATCACTGTCAAACTTCCCCTAGATTATTTTCTTTCGACCCCCAAGGGCTTCTTATTTGGTCTTTGTAGATAACTCTCTTCTCATCCAGAAGTTGGTCATTGGTTGAAAAGTACATAGGTTAAGAGTGTGGGTTCTGAATCAGAAACACTTGTCTCAGTGTATTACTTTCCTAATCCTGCTGTGACAAATTACCACAAACCTAGTGGCTTTGCACAGCACATGTTTCTTATCTTAGTCTGTACATCAGAGGTCTGATTTAGAGCTCACTGGGCTAAAATTGTCCACAGGGTGCTGACCTTCTCTTAGGGAAAATCTGTTTCCTTGCCTTTTCTAACTTCTAGAGGCCACAGTTCCTTGGCCCATACACCCTTCTTCCATCTTCAAAGCCAGCAAAGCAATAGTAGGTTGAGTCCTTCTCACTCTGACCTCCTCTTCTGCCTTTTTCTTCTACTTCTCAGGCCCATCCCAATAATCTAGAATAATCTCCCCATTTTAAGGTCAGCTGATTGGGAACATTAATTCTATTGGCAAACTTAATTCCTCTTTGCCTAATAATCTCACATATTTACAGGTTCCAGGGATTCATATATGGACATTGTCGAGTGAACATTATTTTGCCTATCACAATCACATTGTGACTCCAGACTTGGATCAGCATGCTACCTCTCCAGTGCTTAGAATCTGTCCACAGTATTACACCTTTAAAAGCTTCAGTCTCATTATTTATCAAATGGAGATAATCATCCTGGCTTTGCTGATTTGTTATTAGGAGATAATGTGTGGTAATGTACATAAAGAGTTTAGTGTAGTACTAAACAAACAAGAAATAGTCAATAAATGCTAGTTATATCATTTCTGATGATAAATAAATGTAGAGGAATAAGATTCAGGAAAAAAGTCCTTAAGGGTATATTTTTATCTATTGCTCCTGAATTTTGGTAACTTATGGATTGGCTATAAATAGCGTAAATGTACTTGGGATATGCTTAAATATAATTTGAAAAAATGTCATTATGATCAATTTTACATTATAGTGTGCTGACATAATTGACAGTCATAAAAAACATTAGGCTGTTTAACAATATTTCTACTACTGCTGCAGAGCTTGGCACAGCTCGGATGGGTCCACAAAATGCTAATCACTGTCCAGACAAACTCCGTGGACATTTTAAGGATGCCAGTATCACCCTGGCATCTGTCATGAAGCAGATGCTATTTGCATCTATTTTCTATGACAATCACTAAAGATGGCATGAAAAAAAATCTACATTTTAACACAAGCTGCTCAAATATTTAAGAACATATTTGGCTTGTCATGGCATTTTTAAAAAGTTATTGCAAGAAATGAAATTTATAAGAAATATAAATTATTAAGCTACCAAGAATTTTTTTTCTGAGTTTACTTGTGAATATATTGCATATGGTTTCTAATCAATTCCTCTCATTGAACTCTTAACAGAATTTTTTAAGAGAAAAACAGAAAGGATATTATCTTTTCTTTTATTTAAAAACTTACATTATAAATATCGACTATTGGATTGTCAGTGCCCATGCAAACATCGTGTACCCACCCGGCTGTGCCACTCTCTCTAAAGTCGCCTGTTGCCCAGGTCGGAGGTACAGATAGGTCAGATTCATAGGAACAAGAGCGAGCCCTGGATCGGGTTGGGATGGGGAGAATCCGTCTCTTGGTAAGGAAACTGGGTTGGGGGGGGCCACGAAACGCCTGTGTGCGGAACTCCTCCTCCAGGAGCTCCTGAGCAGCGCGCGGGGCCACCGGGGGCGTGCCAGCTGCAGTTCCAGGCGCCCCCGGAAGCTCCGGGGGAGCCCGTCACCTGTGTATAGCGACCCCTCCCGCCCAGTGCGCCGGGCTCCCAGTCTTTTGTAAAACTCAGGGTCGCCCAACGCCCTCTTCCCTCTGTTCCGCTGGGGAAGCCGCCCAAGACTGAGCGGTAACATTTGCTTCGGACGCCACGACATTTGCACTGCAGCGGCCCTCGCCTCTGCCCAGGAGTTGGTGACCAGGGCTGCCGCGGGCACAGGGCGCACAGAGGCTGGGGCGCCGGGGCTCCCCTCCCTGGCAGCTCCGCGCTTCGTCCCGTCCCGGGCCAGTCAGAAGGCACAGAAGGCGCGGCCCTTTCTGCGTCGTTTTGAGTGAGAGCTACTGGGGGCGGGAGGAGAAGGGGGAGAGAAGGAAACAGCATTTCTTGCTAGAAAATTTCCCACAAGCGATTTGACCTATGCGAGGGGTGTTCCTCCTTTGGGAAAGCGAGTCAACGGCTCGTCGGAGAGCGAGGCGGGTTTGGTTCTCAGCGTCCGGACGTGCGAGTGGGCGCGGGACTGATCCTGCGGGGCTGGGCAGGGTCAGCTTGGCCAAGGGAGCCCTTATCCGCCCACCTTGTAAAGGGCGCCTCTGGGGTCCGGCCCTGGAGCCTGTGAGGATCTAGTCCCCAACGGGTTAGGGTGACGCCTTCCTCCTGATGCCCGAATGATCCGGATTAACCAACCTCCGACCCGCCTACTGAGTCCACCTGGGGCCCCCGGCTCCGGGCAGGAAGTGGATTCCTGCCTCTTGCCTTCCTCGGCCGCTCTGGTCGCGGCCGCGGCTCCGCCTCGGTTCCCGCTCGCCCTCGCTCGGCAGGCAGACTCTGAGTCAGGATTACGGCTGGGAGATGCCCCGACTACACTGGCAAACAACGATATTCCCTAAAGTCATGACTTACCGGAAAGCCTCAAACACCGGGGAGATGGGGGTGAGGGGAGGCCGATCGGGAGGGCTGTTGTCGGGGAATCCAGAAAGTCCGGCGGACCTCTGCCTTGTCCGCTTTTTTACCGTGACGAAGCCCTCTCCCTCAACGCGAAAGCATTTTGAGGGAGTACTGGGTTTGGAAGACATGGAACCTAGTGAGGGCGGGAAGTAATGTCAATCAAATTAACTATCTCCTTATTTCTTAGGGAATTTCACTGGAAACCTATTCATATGAAGAAAAATTAAAGTTGATCTTATGTTATGGATGCTTTTCCTTCAGAGTTTTACTCCCCTCCCCACTTCTTTCTGATCTTTCTGAGTGTATTCAGCACAGAGCAAAAATGCTGTCGCAGAGCAAAAGTGTTGCCAGTTTTCAAAGTTTCCAACGCCTTTTTACAGTAATGTCTCTCCATGAAGTCTGGTCAGAGCCTCCCAGCTCAGCAACAATGTCACAGAAAACTTTAGAAATAGCACATAAGATGGCTCCAAGTGAATGGCCCTAGCTGGGAAGAGGAGTGTGTCGCCGGAGAGCTGACAGATATTGGAAGGTTCTCTTAGTAGTCAACCTTCCCAACACGCAAACGCGCATGCGCGCGCGCACACACACACACACACACACACACACACACACACACACACACAGAAAGAGAGAGGCTGACCCCCGGACCGCCGCTAGAGGGAGGGCCGCTGGGTAGTTGTACAAGATGAAATTAATATGGAGCCTGCTCTCTGGCGGAATTTGTCACTTTTTAAATATTATTTTTATTTGACAAATCATAATTGTATACATTTATGGAGTACGCTGTGATGCCTTGCTGTATGTATAAAACGTAGAATGATTAAATTGAGCTAATGTCACTTTTAAAAGACTTAAAGTGACTGATCAAGGGGACCCTACTCTGGTTAGGTTGGAATTTCACAAGAAAAAAAATGTATAGCGATATCTGCTCTTCACAGCCACAGGTTCCTTTGGTCACGAGACTCTCCATTCTGTTACCCCTTTTCACTACTCTCTAAAATGCAAGTGTCAAGGTGCCCAAGCACTGATTCAGGTTCCTAATAAGTGAGCTCAGATGTTTGTTTGTTTGTTTGTTTCTGAAGAGAACTGTAGTAAAGGACCACCATAATGTGAATTCTATTTTTTTGAATAATTTGCACCTCTGTTTAATATGATTCTGTACCTTTAAAAATACAGCTGCTATATCTTCCAAAAATCAGTTGGAAACAGAATTGGGCATTTTACACAGGAAACATCTTAAAAATCCACTTTTCATTACATTTCTGAATTTGAGAATATAACTGCTCACCCCCAACCTGGAAATAGTTATAAAAACCTTAGAAAATGCCACTTATAGTTAACGTATTACTTTAAGAAATACTACTTCCTTGTGCAAAGGCTCTTAAGTTACTAATGTGCAAGTATGCAAATCCCCTTAGAAAACCGGGTAAGAGTCCTTTGAAGACGTGGAATACTTTCTTCCATTGTGACTCTGAATTAGGAAGTAGGCAGTGGAGGTCAAGGGAAGATGAGTATTATCTTGATTGGAATTTCAAGATTGGAAAGTCTTTTTTACCCTTTTATGTAAAAGGTGTCTCAGCGGATTTCAACTAACTTTGCGAAATGAATCAGAATGCTGATTCAAACCAGAGCCGAAGAGAGAAGTGATTTCTCTAAAAACCAGGTGTTAAGCCCCTGGGTGACCCAATATTACGTGCATGCGCGCAGTGGCCAGATGCCTCTCCAAGCTGCTGTGGCTCTCTCTATTCAATTCGGCAAGTGCCACTCAAGGTAGAAATGCCACCAAAATAACGTCGCGATGATGGGCTCGGGGGTTTGACACTCCGCAGCGCCACCAGCTCTGTCTTCTCCCCAAGTCAGCCACTCTCAACCGCGCGAGCAGCAGATCGCCCGATGCGCTCTACAACCCGTGGGGCGGGGGAAGCTGGCGCTCACCCAGCGAGCTCGGCTGGTGCTGACGTCCATTCAGGCCTTTAAATGTCTCTGTCCCTACGCAGAAGGGAACAGACTTTGTAGCAGTCACTTTGCCCGAAGCGAGAAGCGTCTCTGCTCTTGCAGACCACAGCTCCGACTCCCCTTGCTCTTCTCCGCGCTGCGTTTGTCTTTGCACCGGGTTCCCGCCAGCCTCTCCGGCGGGAGGCGCCTTAGGTACTCTCACCCCGGGCGTGAACCAACAGGGCTCCCTATGCCCTGTGCTTTCCTAGTGGGCTGGAAAATCAGAAATTGCGAGGTGCACTCGGGGATCTCTCAAGGAGCAGGGAGCTTCCTCTCTCTGATTTTGGTAGGGGGTGATTTTTCTCAGAACTGGTGAAAACGTCCTCCCAGCCCCTGAACCTTAACTTGTTTTGGTTTCTTCTCAGTCCTGTGTGTGTCGTTACAACATCAAAGTTTTTCTCCCTTACCCGAAAAAAAATCTATCCTTTTAATCCATCCTCCTCCCCCCGCGCTGTCTCCGCCAGGCCTTCTCGCTGCGCGGTGAGTGGATAGCGGGCGCGCAGTGTGGCAGCGGCAGCGGAGGTCGGCGCGATCAAGAGGAGCAAAAGGGAAGGAGCTGCTGCTGGGGGCTCCCTGGCTGACCCTTTGCCGGGCGAAAGAGCTGCGTAAGGGCGCAGAAGAGGAGCCGGAACCTTCCGGGACGCTGGTGCCTGAACACTGGATTTTAATCACCATCCTTTTTGCGCGTCTCTGTCCCTTTTTCTCAATTGGTAACTAGTCAAAAGAGAAGCGCTTGGCAGGAGCGCTCTGCGGGACCTAAGCTCCCCGGCTGCTTGGGATCCCTGCGTCCGCTGCTGCGGAAGGAGCAGAGGAGAGGAAGCCAGCGGATGCTTACTGGAGCCTGGAGGTAGGCAAGGGGGTGGGATCCTGATTCTCAGCTCGGATTCCAAAAGGGTGTCTGGTTTCATGGAGCCCAGACGTTCTTTTCACCCTCATTTGTCATCGCACCCTCCCTCCCCCTTTTCGGATTCAGGCTCAGAAATAACCAAATCCATGGCACTGACAAGGGGGACTACCTTTCACAGCTCATTGCCTGAATGCCTTGCTCCTTACCTATACGGTCGTGTTGGGGGAATGTGAGCTTCTCGGGGAAGTTGATACCTTGCAGATTTTGAGGATGTCCAACTTGATTTTATTCAGTTTCTTAAAGGATGTGTTTCCTGTGGGCAAGAATTATGGGAAATAAATGTCAGTGTCATATACAACTGCAATAACATCTCGGAAATTACCTTCATTTTCCCCCAAAAGTTTTCTCCATGCAAGTTTTCTTAATGTACAGATATAGTGAATGACGACTTGGCTTGTTCTATTATATGTAAACGGGAGGGGTGGTCTCCCCATTCTGTTCTGAAGACATTGTAGTCTCTCTCTCTCTCTCTCTCTCTCTCTCTCTCTCTCTCTCTCTCTCTCACCCCCCATCTCATCTCTTGCCTTCCTACCTTCTTTCCTTCTCCTTCTTTTCTTCCCTCGCTTTCTTCCTTCCTTTTTTTCCTTCCTTCCTTCCTTTTTCCTTCCCTTCTTCCCTCCCTTGCTCTCTCTCTCTTTTTCTTTCTTTTTTCTTTCCCTATGCTGCTAATTAGCAAAGCACTGTGACTATAGAAAGAATGAAACACTTTTACAGTGTTGGGGATGATAAAAGACTTGTTTGTCCAGGCTTGCCTGAAGTTTTTATTTAAATATCCGATCCTTCTTAGTTGAGAGGTAATTTGGAGTAAGAGTGAACTAATGCCTTGCGTGCAGTTCAGCACGGTAAGATTTTGTATATAGTGTGTGTAATTGATCCCTACTCTTGCACGTAAACTAATAAAAGGAATTGCATGAGATCATAAAAAAAAACAGTCCATGATATTTTGGCGAATGATATTTTTTAACTGTGGGGAAATTCTAAAAATCAATATTAAAACCCAGGTGGTAAGAATATGGATTCATGTATGAAAACAGAAAGGCAAGTTAATCTTAAAAGGGTGGTTTATTGAAAATCAGTGCATAGGATTTCATATCTACGTATGGTAATCAGTGAAATAAATGAACCAGTTAGTATTCTAACCTTGCAATACTCGGCTCCATAGAGAGACTGCTGTTACATTTCATTTCCGATCTCATTTTTGGGAATAGAATAATGTTGATTTAGCCACTTTTTCACATATGTGTATTACAGATTCCAGGATGTCCTGTAAAACAGAGGGAGATAAGGTCCAAGGTCTGGCCTCATTAAACATTGCCATCTCTCCTCTACAAGGAACCCTTTACATGAACTGCAACTAGTGGAATCTGAAACTTGGACTGCTGGTCCGTCCTTCTTCCCTTCCTCCCTTCCTCCCTTCTCTCTTGGTCCTATGCACTTATAGCTTCCAATCTGGACCTAAATCTCCCTCTGTGTAATAGGTTTTTTACTCATGTTCTTCCTCACAGGGCAGCTCAGAGTTGGGATTGTCCTAAATTGGAACACATTAGTCCCCTGACAGTACATTTTATCCAGTTGTTGGGTAAATATGAAATTTACCCAGGCCTCCTACTAAGCCAAGTGTGTGGAGGGACGAGGAGAGTACAGGGATACTAGACTATGATGGAAGTGGTGAGGTAGTAATACTAAGAAACATGAACTGTACTTAAGGAGAATTAGAGCACTGTAGACTAGGAAATAAAGCAAAAATCTGAGAGGGGTGTGTGTCCGTGTGTAGAAAATGGATTATCTTCATCAGAATCAACTTTATCTTAGATCTGCATGAGCAGATTTATCTCAAAGGGCAGATTCTTTGCTTGGTAAATGCTTTGAAAAACTTGAGAATCTCAAGAAAATAAACAGCTCTCATTTGTAGTTAATGACTTTCAAATAAACTCTTTAGTATCAGGGATTAGAAGAGTTTTCTCAAATTTTAGTGTCTGAAGATGCATAACAATTGAGATTTACAACTCCCAACACATGGGGGGGGGGTCCAATTAACTGGACCTTTGACATCATGGATGATTCCAATTCTCCTAGTTCAAGAATTATCTTATGAAAATTACAGGCTTAGTGTTAATAAATTTGCTTTTGTGAGGTAGGATGTCATATTAGCAAGTTAATCTGAAAATTTCCCCTAGTATCTATTTTCCTGTATTTTCTTTGTTTTGTTGTATCAATGCCATTATTGTCATATCTGTCCTGTTAGAAAACGGCTATTCTCAAATACCATCATTTTTGTGTGTGCAGCCTTGGATGATGACAGTTTGAGATTTAAACCAGGAAGCACTAATATTGAGGTGGTAAAAATGCTTCACCAATATTGAGATCTTAATGTAAAAAAAAAAATCAATGTACTGATGGGTTTGGTTAGATGATAGCTTTAGCCAAACATTTTGATTATCACTTCCTCACTGAAAGGAGAACAATTTTTTAAATGCTCCCCTTTTTTATTTCATATATTTAAATATTTATCATTTTTTCCGACTAATGCAAAGCAATTCAGGTAGCTTCCATGAAATTATACAAAGAGAAAGCAAATTTAACAATCCCTACAACCATTTTTTCTAGTAAATCTCTTCATTTTCATTAATAAAACTTCACAAAGGTAACATAAAAGTGACGGAAATGATTGATGAAATTCTGAATCCAATGGTGAGATTGGTCATTTTGTTGGGCCTTTTTTTTTTTAAAGTGACATATCCATGAAATTCTTAATTTTCACTATTCTTTCTAGCCAAAGGAGGTTGCTCATTCATAACTTCTTCCATCTGTATGGTGTTCATGGCACTGTGGTATCCAAGTTTAATTTCTTTCTTGTGTACTATTTTCTTACACAATCGTACTTATGTAGAGCATGTTATTGCAATTGTAAGTATTTAGCATTTCCTACTACTTAAAAAGTTTGTACATAACAGTACAGCATCACATATGGATAGACAAAAAGAATATTGTATTTGCTTATTTTCTCCAAAAACAATCACTTTAGTCACTTGGCTTTTCTCAGTTTGTCTTATGCTATATCAAAATGTTGGCTGGCTTCTATTTTAAACTATGTGCATGTTGAAATAAAATAAAAATGCAGCTTGATACATTAAAGAAATATGTCCTCTCTAGTAATACATGACACAGATTAATGTGAATTTATATATATTTTTTAGTTTTGTTTCGGTTTTTTGTTGAAACTCCAGCAATCTCTTTAGATATTTGATTGGTGACACCCTAAGAAGTTGGAAACCTGGGAAGAAAATAATGAAATAAGTTTAATCCTAGCAAAATAATCCTTAACCTAACAGATATGTGTTTGCTTATTATTAGCCCCAAATCACAGATGTTATGATTGATATATTGAAATTGAAACATAGTTAGTGCCACAGCATCCAAAATCACTGCCACAGGTCAAGGACTTTTCTGTAAAATTGTTGCATCACTGATAGCAAACACAATCAATTTCTATGTATAAAAATACCAAGAATTTTGTTTTGGAGTTCTAGAAACTCCTTTTTTAGTCATATAACCCCTCTCCCAATGGGTTGAGAAAGTAGTCCACATGGTGGCACTATTGTGATGCATTATATTTTGAATAATTCTACCCTTGAACCATCTTTATCTACATTTATACTAATGGACACATTGGACTTTTCTCTAATGATAAGTTGTCTGACAGGTTTTTTTTTCCCCCAAACCAATAGATATCTTTTAGAAGGCCTGAGTGCCCATTATTGCCAAAGACTGCTTTTTAAAAAAAATAATTCCCCAATCTCTGTCCAAAAGGACCTAGTAGCCACTACTTCTATATTTTCTCCCCTCTCCCCCTCTGTGCTCTCATATCAATCACATCATATCTATGGAAGATACCATCTCTTAAGGTGATTTCACATACATCAGAAATATATGTTTTTCATCAGCTATAATGTTATATATTCTCATCTCTGTCCTATGTTCATAAAATCAGAATAGCTCCTCTTCTACTTATTCCATTTGCATTTACATTGGACTCATCCATGCTACCTAAAACAAAACAAAACAAAACAAAACAAAAAACTCCATTCACACTAACAGTCAGTGATTTAATGGATTCAGGATTGCTTTGCGCTTTAAAAGAGGACCACTAGAAGAAGACCAATCTTAACACATGTCTCCCATGAAGATTGTCATGTCCTTAGACAAAAACCACTACAACTTACAACCTAGTCGAGGTCTGCCAATTTGACATCCCATGTCTGGAGTGCCAGAGCCTATTCAAAGTCTTCAGGTATGAACAGGAAGCAAGAACTTGTGTGGAAACTCAGATGTGAGCAATAAGAATTGGACATTAACATTTAAAAATCTGGAGAACAGGAGGTAGAATCCAGGGACTAAAAATACATCATAAAAAAAAGATACATCATAAAAGTGAACCACAAGTTAGATCCTCTGTTTTTCTTGGTATGCCATTTGGCCAGTTTTGAGTGGAATGGGACTAGAAGACAGATCTATCTCACAGAGAACAAATCCAAGAGGCAGGAGAAATTACGGTCGGTGCCTTGCTCCAGTCCATATTTTCTTTGGGAGTGGGGGGAGAGGATGTTTGCCTGCCCGTTTCTCAAGGTTCTTCTTTTGTGAGACAACTTGAGAAATTGTTTTAGAGTATGTTAAGTAAAAGTTTGGTTCCTGGCGAAAAGTGAATTATTTTTTCTTTAATTTTTGAAACTAGTACATAATTGTCTTGTAAGAATTACATCTCCTTGGTTACTTCACAGCAAGATGCCTGTGACTGGTCAACCAAATAATTTAAATAAAATATCTTACAACTTTAATAAAGATATTCTTACTCTGAGATATTTCTGGACTACATCCTACAGCTGCATAAAGTAGGGTAAAATAGAAATACTGGCCTATGTTTTGAAGATGAATAAAGCACTAGCAATGATTTATGTGACTTTAGATGTTTTCTTGCTTTCCTACAATTCTTATTTGTGAACTGCTCACTGAAATCTTCATCTTTTTTTCGGTGTTGAATTCCTTTCAGGAGTGAAGCAAGGAAGAGAAAGAAAGTACAACTAACAGTTTTGACTTAAGATATTTAATTATGAATAATGTAAAAAAAGGACTTTCTATATTATTTTCTCATATTGTTTTTATGCATACTTTAATAAGAAAAAAATCATATATGTAAATACTATATATATTAGAATTTTCTTTGAGATTTATTAAACTGTTTATTGTAATTGCTACGTCTACCATTTTTCACTCCAATGTCTTTTGCCCATTTTCGCCAAGGACCAGCCTTTCTGAATAACTAAGATGTTATTATATGGCCTGTGGACTTTACCCAAAATTCTTTTATAAGAACATTTTAGAAAGGTCAATTAATAATCAAGTAGGTGAAAATTAAAAACCCGTAATATTCCAGTTCTTGTTCTTTACTAAAGTAAACATGTAATTCAAATGCTATTCAAATTATTATTTATACTTCATATTCTCATAGATTTCAATTTGCTTAAGATAGTAACAATTAATTTTACCTATGTTGTGGTTTAATTATTTGATGAATCAATAAAATCTAATTGCTATTTCAAAAATAGTTTTCTAAAATTTTAATTTTAAAAGTCTTTAGGTGTGAAGATAAATATGTAAATTAAAGGTGATATCATTATTTGTGCTTTCTTTTTTCTTTTTTTTTTAACCCAGAGCCACACCCAAGACACCTTAAGCAAATGGACTCTGTGTTTTATTGTATAGAGTTTAATTTTAAAATATGATGGGTGTTCAGCCATCAAAACTTAGTATAATTGAACAATTAAATAATATTATTATACCATTGCCAGATTATATAATATCTCTTACTTTGCAATAAACATGAAATCCTAATACTCCATGTTTTCAATTGTTTTATTTCTCTAAGAAATATTATACTGACTTATTTAAAATCTAATGGCAAATTCTAGGGTGCAAATATCTAAATGTGATACTCGGAATTATTGATTTTTCCCTTCTAAAATTCTAAAAGTATAATAAGTAAATGTAATAATGTAATAACTAAAATGTGACATTATAATTATGGGACATTATGGTTTTTCCTCTTTAAGGTTCTGAAATATGTATTAACTAAAAAGGAAAGATGAAAGAGTTTAAATCCTTTTGTACATGTGTTTTTATACACGTGCTGACCACTTTGTGAGGATGTCAACAAATATAATTTGATTCTATGTTTTTGTAACCAGGGATATAAAAATTATAACTCCGTGCAAATACACACAACACACAAAAAACCAATTAAAGTAATTTTTAAAGAATGCCCATAATTTCCAAACTTCCCACAGTTATTCACAGTGTGAAATATATTGTGTGTATTTAGCTCTAGAAATGTTTTTCTATTGGTATTTAGAATACAGCTGGACCATGAGATACTGATGACATTTGACATATATTAAGGAATAATAAACCCATTTGTAAACATCCTACTTCCAAGAATAATAGGTTAAATTTGGTGATACAGTACAATGAGTCTGTATTATTAATTGTGGGCATATGCTTAGGTAGGGGCATATTGGGTATTAAAAATAGAGGAAGCAAGTAATAGTATCCCTATGAATCTCCAAATGGAAAAAGAAAGATTATAGGTTTAGGAATTAAGTGTTAGAAAAGAAGACTAACTGCTCCAGGCAAAAATTTAATTAATAAAAGTTAGGCAATGGAGACTTCTGTGATGAGCTTTAAAACAATTAAAAAATGATAACATTCCAGTATATGATATTATGTGACTTCTACATTAAATACTATTTTTCATCTGAAAGCTTTATTTTCCTACATGGCAAGTAATAAAAAAAATTAGAAATTTTAAATATATGTAATGTTTTGATTTTCATAAAAGAACTATATGCTGAGACTAGAAAATTTAGATAATATAGACAAGCAAAATAATAATAATCAGGTAGTAATTATTTTATGCCAGTTATTACTTTTAAGTATATCACATTTATTGACTCCTTTAATTCTTGTGACTTTATAAGTCCTGTTATTTCCCAGCTTCTAGCTAGCTGAGACATATGTTTAGGAAAGTTAAAAACTGTGCAAAGTTACCCAGTTATAAAGAGATGGAGTGTGGATTCAAATCAAGGGTCCAGACACTGTGTTCTTGATTTCTACACTCTAAAGACTCTCAATGGTATTTTAAATAAATAACATCTCCTCCTAGGCCTTTTGAAGTTGGTACATAATACTATTTAATAGTACGAGGTCAATGAGTTGGGCTTCCAGGCTCTAATATTTAGTTGCTTTAAAATTGGGCATTTTTCTTAAAGCTTCTGTGCTTCAATTTTCTCCCTGCTGGTATCTCATGAGTATTGCAAGACTTTAATGATGTAATTCAAGTAACATGCTTATGGCAGTGTTTGACACATAGTTCATGCCTTTAAAGCAAACATTTTTAACAAGTGTTTAAAGGAAGAGTAGTAAAAATGTATAGAATCAGATGTGACTTCATGGTAGTTTGATGTGCATACAAATACCTTCTTATGTAATCAAAGTGTTTGTCATGATCCCGAAGGGGAAACTATATTTTGTGTGTGTATGTGTGTGTGTGTAAAAACACAGTTGAAATTGTTAATTTTTTTTTTTTATTACTACACTCCTAGGAAGTGTAGGAGTGTAGGAATGTTCAGTTTTCCAGCATTAACAGATCTACGGACAAATAATCTACAACAAATAGCACCTGCCTTAAATCCTATGAGAGGATAACTGAAAAGTTTGCCTAAGTAAATTTTCCTAGTGAATGACTAGTTTAATTGAAAATGAAAACGAAACAAAACATAGTAACAAAAGGAAGGCACTTTCACTTGTGTTCAGTATTTTTTTGGCTTCGAACATCTACAAGTAAAACAAACAAAAAACAATAATATAATGAAAAGAAATCTGGGAATTCTTCTGGAATTATATTTATTCTACATCACTAATTTATTGAAAAAGTTTTTGAAATGAAAACACATTATTAGAACTAATTGTATTTATTTTGATGAAGATTCTATATTTTATCCTGATTTTATTAGAATTGCATTTATAGGAATTACATGTCTTTCTTTTTTCATTTGTTTTTTAGAACAAAGCAGTGTCCTTCAGTTTCCTCTGCTATTCAGTAGCATTGATTAAAAGTTAGAGTAAAATTAACTGAAAAGTTTAGATGGAAAATAAAATCTTGGAATTGTGTTCAGTTCTAAAAGCAGATTACTATGAAAGACAGATTTGTCTGTGAGGTTCAGTCTTCAGCCTTGCAACTGAAGCCAAAGTGTCTTATCCAGTGCCACTCTGAACTGAAGGATGCAGTGTACTCAGTTTTCTCAATTTAAATGATCATTATCAGACAGATAATTAGGAGGATAAGTATTAAAAGAGCGAGCACTGGAGAAGTTATTAGGTGATTTCACTCTAAAACAATATGGAATCAATACTGTGTCTCTGGATATGTGTGCATTAATTGTTAGAAAAATGATGTAAATGCAGTAATTGCCCTGCCATGGAATTATCTGGTTATGTTGGATATTATATTCAAGCTCAATGGAATTTTTGATGATATAATTCTGCTGATACTCATTGATCTACTGAACTAGTCATTTTGCTTTTGTGTAATTTTTCAACAGCAAAAATATGAGCAAAATATTGGGCTTTCATGAACTCACAAGCTTATTATTTTAGAGACTTTTATTGTTTGCAGTAATCATAGTGAAAATTATAAAATTTTATAAAAAATAATTTTTTTCAGTTGGGTTCTCACTCTGTTGCCCAGGCTAGAGCACAGTGGCATCATCATAGCTCACTGCAACCTCAAATTCCAGGGCTCAAGCAATCCTCCTGCCTCAGCCTCCTGAGAAGCTGGGACTACAAGTACACACTGCCACCCTCAGCTAATTCTTCTATTTTTTGTACAGATGGGGTCTTGCTATGTTACTAAGGCTGGTCTTGAACTCCTGACCTCAAGGGATCCTCCAACCTTGCCCCCGAAAGTGGTAGGATTACAGGGATGAGCCAATGCACTGGGCCAAGAAAGTGTCATTAATATGAGTATTCTGTAGTGCTAGTCTTTACAAGGGATCTCATATTCCCTTGATGTAGAACTTGTAAATAAAATCTATCTGCTCTACCACATGCTCAATGTATAATGTAAAACAGGAGAAGGAAAACAATAGTAAACATCCTGAACTGATAGGGATATATAGATATATAAGAGGAATTGTGATGGGAATTGACTAATAAAATTATAGAGACCAGTATTTCTGAGAATGTGCACTCTACAAGCTGGAAACCCAGGAAATCCTGTGGTGTAATTCAGTCCGAGGCCAAAGGCCAGGAAATAGAGAGAGTATTGTGTGAGTGGATGTCTTGGCCTGAAGGACTAAGAAGTAGGAACTCCATTGCCCAAGCGCAGGAGAAGATAGATGCCCAGCTCAAGGAGAAAGTGAATTCACCTTTTCTCCCCCTTTTTGGTCTATTCTGGTCCTCAATGGATTGGATGATGCCTGTCCACATTAATGAGGGCAGTTTTGTTTTTGTTTTTTTACTCAGTTTACTGATCGAAACGTTAATCTCTTCTGGAAACATTCTCACAAACACACCCAGAAATAGTGTTTGTTAGAAAGGCAAATGGCCCAATAAAATTTTAAATAATTTATTTGTGCAAAACATTCACTAATTGGGCAGATCCAAACCAGAAGTGGTTCAGGAACTCCACCAAGGGAATGGAGCTTTTATACTATAAAAGGCTTTTATAATATAAACAAGGAAGTAAAACAAAGAAAATATTTGATTGGTTACAGTTGTACCATGGCCTTTTCTGGTCTATGCCTTTCAAAAGTCCCTAATTACACAATTATAAGTTTGTTGGCTACTTCTGATTGGTTGAACTTAACTTCTGCTTTTTTTGTGTTTTTTTAATATAGGCATTTAGAAGAAATACCTCAAGTTGAGTTTTGCTTATGTTTGCCAAGCAAGCGAGGTTGAAGTCACTTAAGAGACTTGACTGGCTTTTTCTGCTCAGAGATTCTTCAGGCTTGGTTATCACCATAATTTACTTTAACACGTTTTACCAATTGTCTGGGCATGCCCTGGGACACTCAAGTTGACACCTAACTATCACATTCACTGAAAAGAAAAACTATCATATGATACCAATATTTAGTGTTCGCATCTACATTTTCTAACATGAGGACCTTCATTAGGCACGTGACTAATGATGCCCACGTCACCTCTGCTCACAGTGTTATCAATGTGTCACTGCCAAATATTACAAGTCACCCATTTCCTAGACTCTGATAACAATTTCCTTGCCGCCCACCAAACTAACTCATTGCTGAGATTTTGTCAGAACATGCCTCACTTCTTAGTACAAATTTCTATAGCACCCGGAAGGGTATTGTTTTCTTCTAATTTCAGCAAAACACAGCATAATAATAATATTCTTTAAGAAATAAAGAATAACTATGTCATTAATTCTACCATTAAAAGGCATCTCTGCCAATGTTTAGTTGTCTGTACTTCTTCATTTAGCTTCTTTTTATTTAAATAAAATAAAGTACTTTTGTCATTTATAAATTTACTAGCCACAGTTTTATGCCAATATTTTTTTACCAGGCAGTAATTTTAACAATAGTATGCAGTTTCATTGTATCCAATATTACAACCTGGTATTAAGCTGAATTAGATCTATGGATATATTTTGTTAGTGTGCACAATTATTTAGAAAACGTTTTTTCTGTCAATACTTATAATTTGGATTTTTTTATCTTAAAAACTGAACTTTCTGCTTTATTTTGAAACTGTGGAAGATTCAGATACAATAGAGCACCTTTGCTGCATGGTAATGGTGGGCTACAGCAAAGAAATTGTTGTTTCACTTCAGTATAGCATGGTAACTCCAGATTACAATTTCATAGGTGACTTCACCTTAGTCTTGGTATCCTTGCCTTAATGTGGCATAAATTTCATAGTATTATAAATATTGCTTCCAGAAGTATCTTTATATATCTTTGTGTACATCCCCAATTATTTTCTTATGATAAATTTCTAGTGGTAGAAAATTATTAGGTCAAAGTATACAATCAAGAGAGTAAACTATTATATATTTTCTGATTTCATTGCAGTAATATATTCTCCCATATTATTGCTGTTTTGTGTTTTTTAAAGGTGAGATTAGTGTTAAAAATATGATTATTTTTCATTAATATACTTCCATTTCTGAAATTATTTCATGTCATTTTGCTGTTTTTCTAATGAACGATTGATTTTTATTGTTTACTAATATTTTTCACAATCTGGCAGTTTCAAGTTTCGATGGTCTATTTGAATACATATAAATGTTTATTCTTTAAATGTTTATGTCCAATCTGTTAATCTTTCTGATTATAGTTACTACCCTTAATTATTTGCATAAGAAGTTTTCCCACTATACAATCATTTGAATATTCACATTATGTCTTCCATTTTCAAGTTTTGTTTTACATTTTTTCCAGCTGAGTTAATTATATTAGTTGATATAGACAAGGGTCTTATTTTTTATGATTTTTCAAATAATTATGTAATGACCATTTGTTGAATACTTCAAATTATAATATTAAAGTACAGCTCCAAATTAATGCTGAAGGCTTCCTATAAGAGGGAAATTATTTCATGTTGCTTTGAAATGAAGAATTTGCTATTACTCACATATTAATAAGACATCTTGTATATTTTAATCAGGTGGTATTAAAGGGCAAATGTCACCCACCTATCAAGATAACCTTGGTTGTCATATTAATTTATTAGTATGACTACTATACCAGTTAAATCAAATTTGACAAAAAGCTATAGAATTTTCCTAGAATGGTTCTTATTGTTTAGTAATAAACCAAGCACTTTGGTTCGTTTAAATACCTATAATTTGAGGTTGACCATACACAAATGGTGACCAAATCAGTTAAACAAACTATATTTCATCAAACTTTTAACATCAATAGAAAATGTTATTCCTTCAAAGGTCATTTAAATTCAGATCATAGTAATGTGCTATATAAAATTGTGTTTAAATCTATGTGGAAATCACACTCAGAAGAAAGAGTATTTTGAATTACTTTACTGTAAGTCATTTCTGTTACAGAAGATACTGTTAAAACGAAGCTGTCTAAAAAAATATTTCTTGCTTTATCACTCATGCACTTAAAGGAGTAGAACAGATTCCTTCTCATCAGGTACCTAGATAGCTATTTCGTTTGCTTTCCAATAAGACACACTTATTTATATTTCACTGCGAAACCAAAAGACCTACTATAAAACTAATGAATATGCTTGAATTTATTACAATCTCTAAAAAGAATGGCTCCCTCTGCTGCTCTCCATTTTAGACATGAGTTTAGAAAAATGAATATCCTTACTTTAGGGGCCTGCCCAGAGATTGAGTTTACTACTTATACTTCCTGACTGTTAAATGATATATACTTGACATTTCAAAATTAAAATAAAACTTTATTAAATTTAAAAAATACCTATTTGCTTTTCCTATTGGATGAAATATATAATAGGCCTTGATTACATCTCATTTATATTTTTAAAAGGGCTGAAAAATATATCCAAAAATTGAAACTTACATCAACATTTTTTCCTGTGAATGATTTTAGTCTTTTATACTCTGCTTTGAGCTACCTGGTAAGACTTTTTAAGGAGTGGGAAAGAATAGTACTTGGGACTTAGTAGGTAAATTTCTACAGATCCATTCAAGATACTTAGTTTGTCGAACATCTGCAAGTTCAGAAAAGCAGAAGGAGAGTAAAGGTCATTGTCACCGTTGTCAAAAATAATTATTTTTATGTGTCTCCTGTGCATTGTATCTTGGTTTTCCCCAAATCCTTTGAGAGGAAGGGATGGGGGGTATTGTTGTTTAATATAGAGTGTAACTATTTGAAAGTTGAATGTCTGGAAGTAAATAATCTATTCACATATTATAAGATGGGGGATATAGTCTTAAGTATAAAAGTAGTATATAATATATCCCAATTAGGCTTTTTGTTGGTATTGCCTCTATGAAGTCCATATAACCTGATGAGAATATTCACAAATACTTAGGAACACTGGATCCCAAGGTGGTAGCCAAAGGTAGGCTATAGTGTCACCAGCTTCCTTCAAAGGATTTGGGTAATTGAACCAATAGTAGTCTTTACTTGGGCCTTGAGATAGAGAGGAAGGGGAAGGAGGTTAGGACACGTGAGGTGAAACTATTCATGAATTACTAGCACAACACAGTCTGGGGATTTCAGGAGAACCCCGATGAAGAACTTGGAAGTGAATATGTGTTGGAGAGTTTTCCAGCAAGAGGGCAGTATCCTGATGGGATAGCTTGAGAGCATCATTCCATAGCTCATTAATAATGAAATTTATACCTTGTTTCAATGTATAAAGTGTGAATATTTGAATTCTATGAAATCATTTGGAAATCATGACATTAAAAGCAATGCTCAAAGAGTTTATGTGAATTACACTAGGTTACAAAGGCATAGATTAGTAGAGCTGGACCGAGACCTCAAGATTTCTGACTTACTTTTAAATATTTTTGCCTTTGCTACCATTCTGCCATTCTACATAATAGAGTCTAAAAGGTATACTTATATTTTGCTAGCTTGACAGATTTTTAGTTTTATAATTTCAGTAAAAACCTATGTGTGGATCTCACTCATTTTAAATCAAACCCTATAGTTTGAGGGTTTTAGCTTAGTCATGAAAGTTCAGTATTTTGAGAATTTTAAGAAACTTCTTAGAATATCTGGATTTTCTTGTTCTAATAAGATGTTATACAACTGAATTAAAAATATAAGATTATATTCAGAAGTCCCTCAAATTCTTGTTTTTTATGATGTTTTCTTTTGGATAGTTCCTTGAATTTTAATTTCCAGAAAGCACCTTGACAAGATAGAAACAAAATTAAAAATCTGATTTCAGAGTGTTAGATTCTAGGCTCAATTCCATCTTTAAAAAAATTTTAATTGAAAATAATAATTGTATACATTTAAGGTAAAATGTGATGTTATGATACATGTATACATAGTGGAATATTTAAATCAGGCTAATTAACGTATCCATATCCTCACATATTTATCATTACTTTGTGGTGATAACATTTAAAATATACTCTTTTAATGCCAGGCGTGGCGGCTCACACATGTAATCCTGGCACTCTGGGAGGCCAATGCCAGAAGATTGCTTGAGATCAGGAGTTTGACACCAGCATGAGCAAGAGTAAGACCTCATCTCCACAAAGAAAAAAAAGAGAGAGAAAAAAACTAGCTGGGTGTGGTGGTGTGTGCCTATAGTTCCAGCTACTTGAGAAGCTGAGGCAGGAGAATTATTTGAGCCCAGGGGTTTGAGCTTGCAGTGAGCTATGATGATGCCACTGCACTCTAGCCAGGGTGACAGAGCAAGACTCTCTCTCAAAAAAAGAAAAATCTACTCTTTTAGTGATTTTGAAATATATAATACATTATTATTATCTATAATTACCATGTGGTACAATAGATCTCTAGGTCTTATTTCTCCTAAGTAAACTTTGTACTCTTTGACTAATACCTCCTCTGTTTCTATCCACACTTCCTATCCTAGCCTCTGGTAACCACCATTTCACTCTCCACTTCTCTGACTTTGACGTTTTCTAGATTCCACATGTAAGTGAGATCATGAGATATTTGTCTTTCTGTGCCTGGCTTATTTCACTTAGCATAATATACTCTAGATTGAACCATGTTGTCACACATAATAGAATTTCCTTCTTCTTTAAGGCTGAATAATATTCTATTGAATATATATGCCATTTTTTAATCTATTCATTCCTTGATAGGCACTTAGGTAATTTCCATATCATGGCTATTGTAAATAATGCTGCAATGAACATGGGAATGCATATATCTTTTCAACATACTGATTTCAGTTCTTTTGTATATATACCCAGAAGTGTGATCACTGGATTATATGGTAATTCTACTTTTCAGTATTTGAGGAACCTCCATACTGTTTTCCAAAATGGCTGTACTAATTCACATTCTCACCAACAATGTAGAAGCGTTCTCTTTTCTCCAAATCCTCACCAACACTTGCTATCTTTCATTTTTTTGATAATAGCCATTCTAACAGTAGTGAAGTGATATGTCATTGTCGTTTTAATTTGTATTTCTTTGATGGTTAGTGACATTAAACACCTTTTCATATCCCTATTGGCCATTTGCATGTCTACTTTGGAGAAATATCTATTAAGGACCTTTGCCCATTTTTGAATAGTGTTACTTGTTTTCCTGTTATTGAGTTGAGTTCCTTGTATTAATATATTTTGGATATTAGCCCCTTATCAAATGCATCATTTGCACATATTTCCTCCTGGTCTGTGGGTGGTCTCTTCACTCTTGTTTTATTCTCTGTATAGAAACTTTTTAGTTTGATGCAATCTCAGGTATCTATTTTGCTCTTGTTGCATGTGCTTTTCTTGTCATGTCTATGAAATCATTGCCTAGACCAATGTCATGGATCAGCTTTTTTTTTTTATTATCTGTTCAATCTCAATTTCACTTCCAAACTTAGAAAAAGCCTGATTTAAATGATCTCAAATATTCTTTGCAGCATTGATATTTTTTGATTTTACAAATACACATTTTATTATTCAAGATTATCTTCTCTTTCGGTAACTTGCATGAGGTGCTCAGGTATAATTTCACTTTTTTTTAGCTAAAATTTCACATAGAGTTTAGGTACATTAGACAACCACCCAAGTGTTCCCTTTAGATGTCACAGTGACAGAATTCTGGCAACTTGTTCAGTATGTGGGTTGTTGTTGCCCCATAAACACTCAGATCATTAGACATTTTGATGACATGCAAGTTTGACTCTGGGGCATAATTGAGTTTTCAGTGAGCACTGTCAAAATAAATGTCTAATCATAGCACTCAATAGGTTGACTGTTGGATTCTCAGTAGTACCTTTTAAGCTCTTAAGTAAATATAAAAGGAAAGTCTCAACCCTTTATTTAAATAGCTTTAGAATTTGAAATAGCTTGCTGTATTTAATGAAAGCTTCAACAACTTGAAATGACTTGTGCTTATCCTTTACCATCCACCAAAATGTTATTTCCCCCAGCTTTAACACTCTCTGTAACCGAGATTGGAAGTTAAAGTGAGATAAAACCAGTGAGTCAAAGCCAAGCTAAGTCATTAGAATAGCTTTTTCTCCTTTCTGTCAGCTGAACATGTGAATAATCACATGGGGCCTAAGGGTATAAAACCTGTATCACAGTGAATAATGAATGATTTAGTTCCAATTAAGAAGTTTCCTTTAAAAAGGAACAAGTGTAATGGCCCTCCTGCATAAATTAAAGTTAGTTTTGAAACATGGTTTTGTTAAACAAATTCAAACTGCTTTTCCTTCACTTTGGGGCAGCCCCTGATATTGACTGGCCTCCAACTTTTAGAGCTTGCAACTTCCTCTTGACAAACAGTCAGCCATGGAATCGCCAAGTGATAAATTTAAGTTAGGAATTTTGTTGTTGTTGTAATTACCTGAGAGACAGCTCTAGAATTTTTCAGTATAAAACGCACAATGTTTGAAAGGCACATTCTATTTCGCCTATCATATAAGGATAATTTGAATTTTTTGGTCCTTACCATGACAGTTTAGATACTGTTTACAGAGCCATCCCCACTTTCTTCTGTATTGCAGATAACAATGTATGATTGGGTGATTATTTTCTAAATCTTACCTTTACAGAGCAATGCTTTTTCAGAGCAATTCTGCACATGAAATCTCTGTGTACAAGAGCAAGATTACTTATAGTATAAAGTGTTGGTTTATTTCATGAATTATTTTTTATTTTGTATATATGCTTGAGCATATGTTTACTATTAAATAAAAATATTGCACAATGAAGGATTTTTTTGGATTTTTGATATGCATTTTTCTTGCATACACCACGTAATGGACATTGTACATCTGGCTTAACTATTTGAGGATAATGTACAATATCTTTGTACATAAAAGAAGATGCTTTTTACTTTAATATATGGTTCCAATAGTTAGGTATAAAGGGAGATATAAAGGTCTGAACAATGAGTGCAACTTTTAATAATACCTAACAGTACTTTACAGATTACAAAGAACTTTTCCATATTTGACCTCACACGATTATTATGAGAGCTGTGAGGTGTTAGGGAAAGTGTGTTTGTAGTTATTTATGGATATAAGGACTAAGGTTTGAAAGCATAGAGTATGCACATATTCACACAACTTGTAATGCTGGAGCTGCCATTGAACTCCACATCTCTTGACAGCATGGTATAGTGTGATTTTACATAATGCAAAAAATTTAGATTGATTGAAATTAATGCAAAGTTTTCCCCATCTTATTTTGCACATATGAAAATTACAGGTGTTCCCAGTCATGTCAGATTACATTTTTACCTTCTGGAATAGCCAGTTATGAATCATTTAGAAATGGACACAAGTGTGGAAAAGAAAAGAAAGATTACCTAAATGAGGGAAAAGTACAAAACACAAAAATACAAATTCCCTATCATTCAAAGAGAAATACTGTGCTAATATCTAACCTGTGCTAACAAGGAACTGGGAAGGCTCAACAAAATTGTTACCAAACAGATTGAGCAAATACCAAAGATAACTACAAAGCACAAGAGATGTGCCTCAGCACTTTCCCAAAGCAACCTACTTAAACTGGCCCTAAAGAACTTCTTTAGCTGTCCTATAATACTTTTTAGCTCATTGTAATACTAAAATCCCTGCCTAGTGGAAAATTATAATATCATTAACATAGCATGAGTTGTATGAAGGCACATGATTGTACTGTTCATGCTTAATTTGTTTTAATGTAAACATGTCACAACACAATGTATGAGCTCTGCTTCACTCACTGGGATGGATTTAAGGCAATACTGCAGATAGATCGTGTGGATCTTATTCTTCAGAGAACTCCTGTGCTGCCCAGGAGTAACGCCATGTATAAGTAACCTCTAACACGCTTATCTAACTCTCCAAGCTTGACTGATCTGAGTCATTCTTTGGGCTCTCAGCTCTACCTCAGTTTGGAAGGCAGTTTTTCTGTACTGTCCCAGGATTCTCCTGAAACCTCAAATGTTGTAAATACCTATCATCTATCTCTCCGATTATTTATGAATATTCATAGTTTGAAGTACAGTCATGTGAAAAGTAATCTAATTTTTAACTAGTCATTGAAGGACAGGCAATGTGTTGGAGGAAATGGGACTCTTCCTTGACTCCCGAGGCATAGTTCATTTCTGGTTATCTTTGCTCTCCTTGCTCTTTCCCTTTTTTTTCCTGACTCACTCCTTTCCTTTCTTCCGTCCTCCTTCCCTCCCTCCCTCCCTCTTTCTTTTCCTTTCTTCCTTCTCCATAAACATTTCAGAGTACCTATGATGTTTTAAAGGTTATCATCACTTGTTTTTCTCCTGTGAAGCTTGTAATGGTTTTTATTCTCTTATTATCTACACCCTCTCTCTAAGTGATCCGTTATTACTTCTACGCTCATAGACTCTCCTATCTTTAGCTACAAACCTAATGATTCTTTGAAGATCCAGACCCAGGTGTTTCCATTTGACAAGTAGGCACCTTTACTTTAATATCTTATAAATGACTCAAATTATAAAGTCTAAATTAATATTAAATATTCTTTCTCTCTATACATACATATGTGTGTTTGTGTGGGTATGTGTGTCTGCATAGGTTTATTTCTAAATTCTCCAGTTCGTCATCTGCCTTTCATTCAAGGAGCCTCAGATTCATTTTCTTCAGCCTTGTATCCAGTTGGTCAATGAGTCCTTTCAGTACTATCTGAAAATTTTTCTTTTTCTTTTTTATTATATATTCTTTGATTATTTCAAAATATTAAGGAGGTACAAATGTTTTTGGTTATATGAATCGCTTTTGTAATGCTTGAGTTATGGCTATAGGTGTGCCCATCACCCAAATAGTGTTCATTGTATCCATTGGGTAGGTTTTCGTCCCTCCCCTCCTGCTCCCTGCCCCTGCTTGATTTCCACTGAATTTTACTTCCCTCTGTGCACATGCACATATGTGCTCATTGGTTAGTTCCGATTTCATAATGAGTATGTGTGGTGTTTGATTTTCCAATCCTGAGATACATCACTTAGGAGAATGGTCTCCAGTTCCATCCAAATTGTTGCAAAAGACATTAATTTATCCTTTTTTATGGATGAGTACTACTCCATGGTATACACATACCACATTTTATTAATCCACTCGTGGATTGATGGGCACTTCTGTTGATTCCACATTTTTGCAATTGTGTATTGTGCTGCAATAAACATTTAAATGCAGGTGTCTTTTTGATGTAAAGACTTCTTTTCCTTTGCGTAGATTCCCATTAGTGGGATTCCTGGATCGAATGGTAGCTCTACTTTTAGTTCTTTGAGGAATCTCCATACCGTTTTCCATGGAAGTTACACTAATTTGCAGTCCCAACCACAGTGAATAAGCATTCCTGTCTCTCTGTATGCATGCCAGCATCTATTGTTTTTTGGACTTTTTAATAAAAGCCATTCTAACAGGGGTAAGGAGATATCTCATCGTCATTTTAATTTGCATTTCCCTGATGATTACTGATGTTGAACATTTTTTCATATGTTTATTGGCCATTTGTCTATCTTCTTTTGAAAAGCTTCTGTTTATGTCTTTTGCCCACTTTTTAATGAGGTTGTTTCTTGCTGATTTGCTTGAGTTCTTTGTAGATTCTAGTTGTTAGCCCTTATCAGATGGATACCTTGTGAATATTTTCTCCCATTCTGTAGGTTGTCTATTCATTCTGCTGATTGTTTCCTTAGCTATGCAGAAGCTTTTTAGTTCAATCAAATCCCATTTGTTTATTTTTGTTGTTGCTGTGATTGCCATTGGGGTTATCTTTATAAATTATTTGCCTACGTCATTATCTGGAAGAGTTTTTCCTACATTTTCCTCTAGAGTTCTTATGGCTTCATGCCATACATTTAAGCCTTTTATCCATCTTGAATTATAATAATTTTTGTGAGTGGTGAGATATGGGTCCTATTCCATTCTTCTGCATGTGGCTATCCAATTTTCCCAGCACCATTTATTAAATAGGGCTTCTTTTCTCCAGTGTATGTAGTTGTCTGCTTTGTCAAAGACTAGTTGGCTGTAGGTAGGTGGTTTTATATCTGGATTCTCTATTTTGTTCCATTGGTCTATTTCCCTGTTTTTGTTCCAATACCATTCTGTTTTCATTTTATCCCTGCTATCTTAATTCACCCTTAATAATCTCTTCTTTGGTCTGTTTAAGAGCATCCTAAATCTCCTAACTTTTTTTACTCAATTTTATTCTTTATATCATAACCATAATTTATCATGTATCTATCTTCTCTCTATCATTGTAGCCATTGCTATTTCAATCCACCTGAGTAATATCATTTACTTCTAATTGTTCATAGCATATTGCTTAAAAATCCTAGTCTCGTATACGGGTCTGCATAATCTAACCCAAACCTACTTCTCCCAGCTCATGCCTCTCATTATTCTTATCTACCTCTTTTCTTTAACATTGACTGTCTACCAAAATCACACCTGTAAATGTGATTTTGGTTATTGTTTTCACAGAATCCTCTTATAATTTTCTTATTTTATTTCTCTTCCTATAAGGTTCAATTTGAATGCCATCTCTTAATAAAAACCTTTCTTAACTTCCCCTAAATAGAATTCAATATGTAAGTTTATGTATTCCAACATAATTTCATTCACAACTCTATCATAGTACTTCAACATTTTATTGAAATTCCCTTTGTCCAACTGGTCTCACTAATGTACTGAGCACTCTCAGAAAGGAGGAGCTGTGTATAATTCTTCTGTGAAGTTCTTGCACATCGTACAATGTGAGACATTGTAAAAGCTCCTACATAGTTCACTGAATATAGTTCAGTGAAGCAGTAGAAGGACATTTCTCTTGTATTATACACAGATTTCAGGTGAGGTGGGAAACTACCATAAATATGGCTAAAAATATCTTTACCACAACTCCCAGGCTTAGTCTGCACGATGGAGCCAAGGAAAAAGAAGGGCAGCATAGCTTATTGGCTTGGTACTAAAATATAACAAAGATCAGTATCAATTCAATGTTCTTTTCTTTTTTTTTTTTATTTTAACTTGCTTACACAAAAGTTGCATTTACTATTTTGTGCAGTGGTTCTCAACTTTGGCTCTACCTACAGAATTGTAAAAAATACTGATGCCTGGGTCTTAGTGCCAATGATTAAGCATGGATTAGTCTTAGATGTGGGCTGGTAATCAGAGCTTAAAAAGTTTTCCAGTTTTATTTTAATGTGCAGCTGAATTTGCGAACAGCTGCTTTAGTCTTGTTTAATGAGGCCAGGTGTAAGTATAAGACTGTAATGTGCAAGGCTTTAAATTTGAGGGAGCATTTTGGTCACCTAAAGCTAATTAATACAAATTAAGCTTAAAGGGGTCGGGCGCAGTGGCTCAGGCCTGTAATCCTAGCACTCTGGGACGCCGAGGCAGGCGGATTGTTTGAGCTCAGGAGTTCGAGATCAGCCTGAGCAAGAGCGAGACCCCGTCTCTAATAAAAAAATAGAAAGAAATTATCTGGACAACTAAAAATATATAGAAAAAATTAGCTGGGCATTGTGGCACATGCCTGTAGTCCCAGCTACTGGGAGGCTGAGGCAGAAGGATTGCTTGAGCCCAGGAGTCTGAGGTTGCTGTGAGCTAGGCTGACGCCAGGGCACTCTAGCCCAGGCAACAGAGCAAGACTCTGTCTCAAAATAAATAAATAAATAAATAAATAATAAAACAAATTAAGCTTAAAGGGAAATAGAAGCTTAAAAGGAAATAGACTCTCACTTAGCAGATATACTAACACTTTTTAGAAATCAAGTTCATTTTAAGATAATCAGAAAGCAAAGAAAAATAAACTTTTCAGAATACTGAATCTATAATTATATCTTCCACCTTTCCCATACTAGATGATCTTACTCCATGGTTGAAGTGAAGTTCCAAAGAATCTGAAATCCCAGCATACAAAATTGTGTTTGTATAATTTTTATGTTCAACATATTTCAGTGAATTTTACTGATTAAAAATCAATAATCTGTGGGTTATTCTATTGCTAACACTGTTTTATTAAGTAAGGTAGCCAATTCCTAACAAAACTACAAATCAGTGTTGCAAGCTGAGGAAGACTCCTAAAGCCGATATTGTTATGTGCATACATAATTTTTTACAATCTCTATATTATTGCAGTTCAGTTTTACAGAAGACCTTTCTTGTCACATCATCAGTCCAGTGAGGTAGATTACATCTCAAGGGAAATATGAATTATCCTTTTAAACTACCAAACCAAATAATAGGGTGAATTGATTTATATATCAACCTTGAGTATAAAACACATTAACAATTATGATCCATAGTAAAAATTCTGTTTTGATACTGTGTAATTTATTCAGACTCATTTACCATTCACTAGGAAAATGTTTACAGTTGTAATTTTTGCAGTTGTAATTTGGCACTGAAAATGCCAACTGCATTGATTAATCTCAACTTCCTACAGCCACACCTGTGTAGTATTGATGTCGCCAAATTACTGTTTGTAACGATTAGCGGTTTTTCTATTGCAATTAGCCAACCCCACCCTCCAACATTATCTGACATAGTATAAATATTCTCTAAGTTGAAATGTTTTAATTACATTTTACTTTATAGTTTCATTTTTCTCTTATCTCTTTAGGGTTTAACTTCAACAAAACATCTGAATTCATTCTTATTTGCCATAAAACCACTTTAAACCAGAATATATACTATTATCACTCTAGCTACATGAAAAAAAAACACTGTTAACAAAACTGTAAAGTGACTTAATCATTCAACAGTTAGAAAATTTATGCACCTATTTCTTCTGAACAGAGTATTTAATACTATCTATAAGCTAGAGGCATATTTTCATATAAATTTGCTCATTATTATTCATATAGATTAATATATTATGGAAGTTATGGCAGTAGCTGGAATGGCATGGGCTTGACAAGAATGGAAAAGAGGTGGTTTCATATTCCAGACTCCTAACACATGTTTTTCAGGCTAGGACAGACACAAGCACTCTAAAAGTATTTACATTGTTCTCATGTCTGGCATCTAATGTGTATGTTTCTTTTAATGAATACTAAATATATGCATAGGAATTGCCACAGACTGAGCTGTGTGATTGATGATGATCATCTCCAAACACCAACCCAGTTATCCAGATATTTAGATTATCCTGATTCCATCATATAAGGATCCATGGAACGCTGTTTGCTTAATCTTAGATAATAATTTTCAATGCTTTGGTGAAAGTCTTTATGGAATACTACAATGTTAAGCAATCATTTGAAAATTTCTTTCCCAGTGGTTGATAAGTGATCAGACAATACTTCTATTTAGTCCAAATAGCTAAAATAATGATTTATCTTAATATATATGCAGTATGTAGTGCCACTTATTTCCAGATTTAAGCAATAAATTCCTTTTAAATCTTAGATATGGGATCAGAGGGAAACAAGTCTCTCTCTATAAACCACACACTCTCTTTTATCAGATTAGCACAGAAGTGTAACTTATCTTTATCTCCTCACCTCTATAATGTGACTTTTCATTTTGGTTTTAAAAATTGAACTTACTTGTTTTTTTCTTGATATATAAATTATACATGTTTAGTGTATATAGCATACATAAGCAACAGGAAAATGTTAAATGCACTTATAATTTCAGCCATGGAAATTTTATTTTATTATAGTGAAAATATTACATATTAATATTTTAGTTTCCCTAAATATTATAACTTTCTTATTAAAACACATTGTCAAAAAAAATCCCATTCTCTTTAACAGCATAGCTTTGTTTCCATTTTATGTATTTTGAACATATATGTGGATTATTGAATGTTATTTTAAATGTATGGATTTTATTCATTAGTATTCCATAACTAGCAATTATAAAGTTAGATGTTTAGATTGATTTCAATTTTCAATAATCACTTTTTAAGAATGGTTACAATGAATATCTTTGTAGTGTACATCCAAGATCACTTCTTTAGAATATATTTCCAGAAGTGGTATGTTGAGGCATTTGACTTACGCTTTTAAAATCTCCTGTAGAAAATGTTTTGTTCTTCTAATCGTCCAATTTTTGTTTGTCTTGTATTACAATTTGTATCAAATATGTTTTGATGTGCATGCTAGACCCAAAGAATGCAAATGTTATTAGATAAAGCAACAAATTTATTACTTAACTAAATAACAGGTTGGCATAGTTTTAATGGTGTTTTCGAAAAATACTATGGTAAATCCTTATCAAGTCAGTACCTAAACTAATTCTTGAAAAAGATCCAGTGAATGAAGTACTTAAATTTCCAGATATTGTAGGTATATACTCAGGTTCCCAACAGAAAACTGATGTTATTAATATAATCAAATGTAGTAACTTGAGAAATATGAAATAAAGATTTGGGCATCACATAAGGAAACCACATAGTCTAGTACCTCTGAGTTAGTAACAGGTGAGAACTGGTAGTGCCTGATCCTATAGGGGAGAGATAAATAACCAAAATCCACAGAGAGCGAGGTCTGTGAGGAAAGGGCTGCCTCACAGAATCTGTGACTTTCGGTCAAGGGACATAGTCAATGTTGGCAATCCCAAAAGGAGGAGAGAGCCAAGAACATAACTATCCCCTTCACTTGTACCTCTCCCTCCCGTCTCATGCTAGGGCTTCGCATTGGCTGAACCCAAGTGAAATCAGAGAACAAGCAAGCCTGGGAGGTGGTACATTACATGTTCAGCCTCCTGGGAGCACAGAGTAGGTTTGAGAAGAATATTGGTTAGACTTGCAGTAAATATTTTCTCTCTTTTATTTTTCCTCATGACTCCTTCTCAATTGATAGAGAATTCATTTTCCTACTTGAAATACTTTACATATATTTTTATATGATCTTCACACTCATGGCTATTATTTTCAGTGAGGTCTTAAAAATACTAATCACTTTAATTTACATGGAGGGAATTCAATGTTTGTGAAAACAAGTTTAGCATACATGTATTATATATTATATATAATAAATGAGTATTACATATTTAACACATTATATAATCTAAATATTTTAATAATCTAAATCATTATATAGTCCAATCAATACATAAACTAAGGATATGCATGTACTAATTTTATTTATTTTTTATTATGTATTATGTCATTGTTTGCAGTGGAAAAGGACACCCAGCTCAGTTTGATGGCAATTTTTGTTAAATGAAGGCTAAACACCATACTCTACTAGACTGTTATGTTTATTATTTATAAATAAATGAAATTACATTGTAACATCAGTTCCTCTAGCCAGCTTTACCTACCTATTTCTGTTTACCCCTTCCCCCAAACTCACACACTTTTAGGTGAAATTTTTCAGAAAGGAAAAGCAAAATTTGGTAAAATAGGATATTTCTTTAAATCTTGGATTTTATTTTAATCAAGTTTAATTGTTGATTCCTTGATTTTTTCTTTACTGAAAAATGTGGATGATGACAATGCCTATTATAACTTTCAAGATTTTATGAAGCAATGTATGTAGAGTGCCAGGCAAGTAAATCTCTAAAAAGAAAACTGTCCCCTGTGTTTGGGGTGGGAAAGTAAATGTTACTATTTCGTTACAAGATAAATCAAGGCAATAGAAATTCTTTGTGAGATTTTATTACTTTATTCTTTTCTTTCTAACAGTTTTTCATAGCGTTAATAGAGCAAAATTTTTTATTCACCTTTCCCATTTTTTTCTTTAAAATGCTCCTATTTTCCTTAGTTTTACAGAAATATTTTTTCAGAAATCACATTGTGGCAAAGGTTTTATAATATTAAGGGTCTTGTCTTGTTTCTCTTATTTGATCTTCCTCAAATGTTCTCACATGGCACATGATGATTATGACTCCTGTCTTAATGAAGTTATGAGTTTTTATTAATCTAAACTGTTAGTATCATACCAGAGCTAAAACACACAGTCTCATGGGCTTCTTGCATTTTTCAGGCTTTCTTCTGTGTATGCTTTTTAAATTTTTCTTTTATATTGTTTTTTTACAAACCACCATCCATAGAGTATTTTGGTGGGCCATCTATAGTACTCAGTGATCCTAGATTAATATGAGATGTCTATAGTAAAAATCTTTAGGAATAGGCAACTTACAAATCTGGGAGTTTAGGGGTTTTGTCCCACTCAAATAAGTAAAATAGTCTTAGCTGTCAGCAGTTTTTGTTCTGGAGTTCTTACTTTATTGCTATCTTTGCAATCAATATCTACCAGATAGTCAAAAAAATATAGCTCCAATTTTGCATTTGCTAATAAATGTGCCTAGAGGCCTATGACAAGGCAAGACCAAGTAACAGAACACCTCCTACATAAAAAGTATTAAGTGCTTCAAAATAGAGGATCCAAGTTTCTCTCTGCCCATTAGAAAAGGTCAGCCCAGATTAATCTATCCTTCCCACTCACATAATAGCTTATACCTTGGCAACATGCTATAGATTCAGCACTTGTACACATGTCAAAATCAAAGCTGTTATTTGCTCTGCTTTATTTCTTTTTCTTTCCTTATCTTTTTTTTTTTGATATGATTGACATTATTTCAGTTCAATACAACAAACATGTACTAAGCACCTACTGTTCAGGTACTCTGTCAGATCCAGGCCTCGAAGAACTTGAAAGCTAACAAATGACCTCTTAACAAGAAATTCTTGAGGAGAACACTTAAAATAGTTGAAAAATCTTCAACAATCAATAAGCTTCTTTTCAAAGTAAATGGATGTAAATTATCTTTTTATCAAACCACCATTGTGAAATGTATTCTTTAAAGTTGTTAAAACTGAGAAGTTTCCTTTTTCTTTTAATCTTCACAAATAATTTTTCCTTTGTTCACACTATGAGATTTTTGGTGTGTTGGTATTTGAATGACCAGGATTATGTCTGAAGGCTTAAAATAATGAAATATTATAGGCAACAGGGCAGTGGATAGGGAGAAGTATGCAAAATTCTGAGATCATAACATTTAATGGAAACATTGAAGGAAGGGGGCTAAAAAACATCTGAGTACAAGAGCCTACTTCTACTATTAATAATACTAAATACAGCAACCTTGATCCCATTTAATTTAAAAACCTTAAATATCAACATTGGCACCATTAATGTTGTTTTTAAATAAAATACAAGCATCTTAATTGAAAATAATTTAATTGACAAATTGCACATTCTGCAGATATACTATATGAGCATATTTATACTGAAGAATTGTGATTATAAAAATGTTTACCTCTAATGTGTAATTTTCTTCTTTTACATAAAATGTATAATGTATGAAATAACTTTCATATTAGGATGTTTCCTCTGTTAACAATACAACAAAGATGTACATTCATGACGAAGTCTTTATCTTTAAGATAACACTCAGAAAGATTAAAAACAAATTTTAATTAAACAGTGACAAAACATTGGCCTTTATTATAATTGTACTTCTGCTCCTACTTTAACCTGGTTCTGTAGTTTAGATTCAAATTTTATTTGTCAAAAGAGATCCCTATATTCTCAGTGCAAGTCATTCCATATCCTTTATTCAATAGCAATATAAATGCATGAATAAATATGTTTATTATAAATAAAAATAGAGGAAGAGCATATAATTATCAAGATGTAAATTTTTTGACCGAAGGACTTCACTCTCTAGTCATAACCACAAAAAGATATTCATATTTACCATAGTATAGCACATTAGTAATGAGTGTTTATAAGTGCAGCCACCTATATGTATAATCAACTTAAAACACGCATTTTGTACAACTTAAGCTTAGTTCTACAAATAAATGAAAAAGTAATGAAGCTAGTCACGGACTTTTTTGGATACATTTGCTACTTTATCTAATTAAGAAGATTAGTAATATCAACATTTAATGCTGCTTTATATTTTCAAATGGCTTAGCTCATTAATGATTATAATTTTTTTCTGGTGTCTCTGCAATTATCATCATCTTCAATTTTATAGATGAGAGAATTTTCAGCAGAAAGTCAAGTACTTGGAATAGATTTCGAGTCTACTGCGTTTCATTTAGAAGACTGGCCCAGGGTAATGTCAGAAACGGGCAGCTTGCATTTATCCTAGGAAAGAAGGGGAGGCATTTTGTCTATAATCAAATTATTTTAAATTGCAATGTAAAATAATATTTAAGTTCTGGACTTTGCAGTTCAAAAACCAGAAAGTACAAAAAACCAGCTTTGCCACTTATGAGTCATGTAATTTTGCCTGAGCTACTTTGGAGTCTCTTTCCATGTCTATTACATGAGGATCATCATAGTACCTATGCCATGGGATTTCTGTGTGGATTTAATGAAATGACTCTTTCTTCACAAGATTTGGAATATAGAAAGCATTTGTCAAATTTAAGCACTACTATTTTGATGATGATGATAATAATAATAATAATATGATGATGATGATGATTACCAGACAGACTGGGCTGAATTCAGGCCCAAAAGACCTGGATAGAGATTCTTCTTTTAGTCCAAAATGTAGAGATGATCTATGCTACATAGAAACATAGAGACATAAGGTGAGAATAACAGACTAAGATCAATGATTGACTAACAGAATAGTAGTTCTATGTATAATTTGCCAAGCAAATTCTCCTCAATTATGACATTTGTATTCTATTTGAAATCAATGGAACAGTTTTTCCAATATAAAAAATTATTCCTAGAGAAGCGAAGTGTGGTGATGGAATTTTGGTATCTAGTGAAAAGGTATTTGTAGTGTTCTGAGTCTCTAAAGGAAGATGTAGCTGAGAATCTGATTTTTGAGAAGCCAGAAAAGCATCAAAGTTAATTAAGAACATTTGGTTTCTGTCATCCAAATAATTATTTACCCCCAGGAAGAGTGAACAAAACCATTCCCAGTGGTCCTGTGAGGTTGCAGGATCACCATTTTTTAGTTAGTCACAAAGAGTTACTGATATTATCAACCGGATGGTGGTAGGAAGGAAAAAAAAGTCTACGAAAGTTCCATAAATATAGATAACAGAAGTTAGTTTATAAGTAGTATTAACAATATAACTTATAATTATCCGTCATCTGAATAGACCATGATAAAATTTTCCTTGCTAAGCAATAAGGATTTCCTTAACAAATTAATAATGTCAAAAATTTCCAGGGGTAAAAAAACTGCCTATGAGTCAAAATATTGCTTCCAAGTACCTAAGAATTATTTATTTACATATAATTTATGTGCTAATACAATAATTATTTTTGTATTTATAGCTTAACATTTTATCAAATTTTAAATACATCCAATTCTGATATTCAATAAAATCTTAATAATATAGAGCATTTTTATCTATCTGTATTTGTATATCTGTATCTATTTTACAGATCAGAAAGTGAAGCCCTGGAATTTTAATTGTCTTTTTTAAGGGAAGTTCCCGAATTAAAATTCTAATTCTGGCACTTTTTTACAACATTTACCGTAGGGATTACATGATTTCTCCTGCTCATCTGAAGCAGGCCTGGTCTTGAAGACATTTAGCAGTTGTAAAATCAATCAAACTCCATCCCTCCCCCCCAAAATAATAAACATTGCATTTATTTTTAGAAAAAATACATATAACATCGCTTTTCAAAATATATTAATTAAATAATCTCAGAATCTTCTTATATTGTTGCACTTTTTATAAAAGTGGTTAAAAGATTGTGTTTAAGTAACTGACATTATGGAGTTGTCTCTGTCAACAGAATTATTATCAAATAGAACATTCACTTTACAAACTGCAGGAACTGGCAGCTAATGAGAAACATTAGGGGTCAGGTTATAGTCTATTGAAGCTATTTAAATTAATGGAATGTGTTAAAGATACAACCTCTTTACATTTGCATAATTTCTCCTGTGAAAACTTTAATCTCTGGCCTCAATATTTTTATTTTACTATAAACATGTGATTGGTTTAGTGCCTGTTATATTCATTATGTTGGCACTATGATTAATGTGCAAAATAACCAGAGTGAATGTTAAATTTTTATAATTCCATTTTAATCACTCATGGAGAGTCATGATTTTTAATTAGAAGTGAACTCTATTTTATAATAAAGTAAAGATTGATTATTTATATGAAAAATATAAATAAATCTTAGTATTATAAAAGTGATGGTCAAAAATTTATACAGAAAGAATTTGCTTGTCCATCACTTAATTTATGTTGGTTGCCTCAGGATAACTTAATAAAATGGATTTCAAATGCCTCACAATATTTCATGGAAATATTTCATGGTATGTATTAATACAATTATGTATTTAAACTATCAAAATCTAATATTTGCATTCAATTTTAAATATGATTTTTGATCATTAGTGAAACATGCGTCAGTGACTCTTTCTCTTCACGTCATGCAGAATGCTTTTTCTTCATCTATTTAGATGATCATAGGATCTTTGGTTTTGCTTCTGTTTATGTGGTGATTCACATTTATGGATTTACCTATATTGAACTATTCTTGTATCCCTGGGATGAAACCCACTAGATCATGGTGGATTATTATTATTTTTTTGATGTGCTGCTAAATTTGGTTTGCTAGAATTTTATTGAAAATTTTTGCATCTTTATTCATAAGGGATATTGGTCTATAGTTTTCTTTTTTTTTTTGTTTTATGTTTTTTCCTGAATTTGATATCAAGGTGATACTAGCTATGGAAAATAGTATGGAGATTCCTCAAAGAACTAAAAGTAGACCTACCATTTGTTCCAGCAATCCCACTACTGGGTATTCACCCAAAGGAAAAAAAGTCATTTTATCAAAAGGGCACTTGCACTCTAATGTTTATTGCAGCATAATTCACGATTGCAAAGATGTGGAATCAACCCAAGTGCCCATCAATTCATGAGTAGATTAATAAAATGTGGTATATTATACCATGAAGCACTACTCAGCCCCCAAAAATGAATTAATACCTTTTCTAACAATATGGATGGAGCTAGAGACCATTCTCCTAAGTGAAATATCACAAGAATGGAAAAACAAAGACTACATGTACTCACTATTAAATGGGAACTTACAGAACAGCACTCAGATGGAAGTAAAACTCAATGGAAATCAAGTAGGTGGAAGAGGGGAGGAGGGGATGGGTGAAATCATACCCAAAGAAAGGGTACAATGTACACTAACTGGATGATGGGCATACTTATAACTTTGTCTCAGCAGTACAAAAGCAATTCATGTAACCAAAACATTTTTGCCTCCATAATATTCTAAAATAAAAAAAATAAAGTAATAATAGCAATAATAAAAAATAAGTTTATATGGCTTGGATAAAACATTTATAATAATAAAAAATTGAGAAAAAATAAAAATATGGTTAAATTTTCCTGTTCTCATGATCTGAGATATTCAAGTCTTTGACTTTGCTACTCTTAAAGGATTCTTCATTATGATTCTCATTTTTGTATACAAGATGTCAACAAGTTACTGACCTTATTCACATTTAAGAGTGCTGCTAGACATAGGTCTTTATTTCCAATATCAATTTTTATTCAAACC
The DNA here is from genome assembly GCA_004363605.1 of Indri indri. Classification (NCBI taxonomy): domain Eukaryota; kingdom Metazoa; phylum Chordata; class Mammalia; order Primates; family Indriidae; genus Indri; species Indri indri. Next base: position 8,626 of record RJWJ010008967.1, on the reverse strand, counting down.
ATTGATAAGTCACACTTTTCTAATTTGAATGTATTTCATCCTGCTTTGTGTTTCACCATGAGTATGGTGACTACCCGTAAGAATAGTGTTTTTCCTTTTTGTATAAAACCTAATGCTATAAAAAAGTGTTCAAAATAATTACAGCACAGATTATAATAGTTTATATGATATTAAGTAAACTAATAATTTCTAGGAGATAGGGCTAGAATAAATATTTGCAGGATAACTATATAATTATTGAATTAAAATAATTACTACTCCTGTTTTTAGGTATTCCCCACAGAATTTAGTATAATATAATATTAAAACTGCTGTTAAATATATACCTACTGCATAAATGAAAGGACCTACAAATATTTCTAGACTTTAATATATTTGTATACATTAAAATCTGAAGAATAGGTTTGGCCAAATTTAAACATGAACTTCAAAATCCTTTTAAAACAATTTTTGAACTTTTATTCTGAAATATACTAGAACTATGTACACACATAGTTTTATATTATGATGAATTTTAAAAAAATTTAATTGCTTTGGGGATGAGATGAGAATAGTCATATTTTATTAGAGTTTTAGTAAAACATTCAACAGCATATAATGGTGCTTTTGTTATTTTTGCTGAACTTCATGTTTTCATTTTTAGGCATTACTTTTTTAGATGTCTGTTGTTTCGGTTTTGGTATACAAAGACAGATTATGACAAAATTAATATTATTATCACGCATATTTACTGTTTTTCTAATGGTCTATATTGATTTGAAACTAAAAACATCTTGTGAATGAATGAATTTTCTTAATCTGATTACAAATCTTCTAGAAAATTTTTCCATTACTGAGTTTAACATCAAACACATTTTGAGGTATTAATTTGCATGTAGCATTGTATCAAATATGCAACACACATCATCCTTATCACAAACCGTAATACAGTTGTCCCTTGAACAACATGGGTTCAAACTGCATGGGTCCACATAGAAGAGGATTTTCCTCTGCCACCCCAAAACAGCAAGATCAACCTATCATCTTCCTTCTCTTCCTCAGCTTACTCAATGTGAAGACAAGGAAGAGGACCTTGATAATGATCCGCTTCCGCTTAATTAATAGTAAATATAATTTTTCTTTCTTATGACTTTCTTAATTACATTTTCTTCTATCTTTTTTTTTGGTAAGAATGCCGTATGTAATACATATAACATACCCAATATTTGTTAATCAACTATATCGTCTGTAAGGCTTCTGGTCTATAGTAAGTTATTAGTAGCTAAGTTTCAGGGAAGTCAAAAGTTATATGCAAATTTTGGACTGCACTGAGGGTTGGCAATCCCCACATTGCTCAAATGTGTGCAACTCAAATACACTAATAGTCCTCAGTGAAGTGGTTAGTAGAATAAAAGTGAATAACTCATTGTGAAGCTCATTACCTTGGATTGCCCCATTCTTGAGCACGTTAAATGTTGAAGATGTAAATATAATTTGCAAAGCAATCTCTTCTGAGAGAATATCTAATCTGATTTGGTTTCGTTCTTTTTTAATGGATAACCTTTTCTAAGTACCTTGAAGAAGTAAGGCTGATATTCAAGTATGTTCATTGCTAATCAAAGGAAATTGTTCACGTGTTCCTTCAAGTGTCTGACAATTTTAATGTTCAATGTGTTTTTGATACTACTAGGAAAGGACAAAAACATCCTGAAGAGAAATCGCACTATGGTTACGCACACTTGACAATTGAACAGAAAGTGACAATTCTAGCTTGGAAAATGTGAACACTTATTGATAATTCAGCTCTTCAATTAGGAAAAGACTATTCTGAGAGAATACTCTTTATAGGTGCTTCACTTCAAACTATGGACATAATTTTTCTCTGGAAATTGCTTAATTGTTTTACGTTTTTTCTAGTATGTGAGTGAATTAATGGTACCATTTGGCTACCAACTTTACCATCCATCCCCACCTCAAACATGGGAGAATAAGCTTTATTTTTTTCAAATATATTCTTTTATTTGACAAAATATTTTATATTGGGCAGTTTCTGACAATAACTGAACCTGTGTGATTTTCTATGAAAATGTTATCAATCTTATTTTGCCTCTGGTTTTAAGTCCTTATAAGATTATAAAGCCAACATATTAGCGAAGAACCATTTGGAAGTGTTTGCTTTGGAAATATCAAATATGGATCAATATGACTTTAACTCTTTCATAAACTAATGAGCTGGGAAGTTATAGGAATTTATATTACTAGAATAATTCAGATTATGTACAACAAATGGTGGCTAACGGCTTCCACTGTAATCTTTACAACCGGAGGTCAAAACAGAGAGCAAAGAAAGAATAATGATTTCATGAGTGAAAGTTTTGAGTTGAGTATAATTTGCAGGAATTATACCTTTTATCACTACAGAGTTTTCCCCTTGGAAGTATATATAGAAACAATTACTTTGAAAATAATAATACATTTTCTAGGTTCAATCTTCCATAGATGTTACTAAAAGCCTATTATTAGTGAGGTATTATAAAGGAAGCTGGGAATACAACAATAAGAAGACATGGTACTGCTCTAGCCAAGTTTGTATAGTACCTACCCTCAGAGAATTTGCAGGTTGCTTCTTGCAGCAGCCACATTTGACCCAGGGACATAAAATTTTTATTGACCATTATATTGTTGGCGCTGTCAAAACTATTATTACCATGTTTTTTCTTTCTGTTCTCATTACAGCTATAGTTTTACAATTTGTAATACAGTACCATGAAATTAAGTTGTTACTTAATTCCAAGTTTGGGAATTTTATACATTTGAGTCTGATAATAGACTTCAGATTATAAAGGGCAAAAACAGTCTTTCCCAATTTTTAGCTAGAATAGCCTTCATGTTACCAGTAGCAGGAGGCTTGGAAATATACTTTGATATCGTTTTTTGATATTCAGTGATTATTCCAAATTTGTTCATTGCCTACTCTGGGAAAGGAAAGTTCTAAGGAGGAAGAGTTTAGGATGGTAAGATCTATGTCTTGGTCTCTAGAAATCTGTGGTACTTTAGGACATCTCTTTCCTTGTCCTGCTCTGTGGAATGGTATTTCAGGGAAATATGAATTTCATTCAGAAAAAAGTATTCTGTGTCCATTTACCACTTTCTGCTTTGCCTTCTTGTACAGTATAGTATCAAAGACTCAAAAAAGTTCTGCAATAAAGAAAACTATTCAATCCGTAGCTTGCCAAAACTCATGATGACCGAATCATTTGGCAGTGCATATATCAGCATCCGAAGGCCCACGAGTGTTTATTGGATCTCCAAGTGAAAATGCTGCATTAAATATATTAACTCGGAATGCAATTGTTTCATTATTCCTTGTATTTTAGTTAAGCTGTAAAGCCTCAAAATGAGAACTATTTTAAGCCATAGGTGTGCAATATAATTCTCCAAATAATACAAAAATGTGAAAAGCAAACATTTCAAAATCTAAAGATACAGCTATTGAATTTGTTGTGGAAATGTCTGTTAGAGTTAGAAAGTAAAGAGGAATCATTTCACTTAATTTATTTTACCTATTCAGAGTAGCTAATATTACCGAGTTTGAGTTTGTACAGATGTTTACACTATGAGACAGGGAATCACCCTCCCCATTTTAAAATTAAGGAAAGTTCTTCAAGGTTAGTATTTGCTGATTGGCAAAACCAAGGTTCGAAAGAAGATCTGTCTCTTTCTCTGTGTAGTGGTGAAAATTTATCTTTTTGTAAGCTACATTAACATCAAGGATAAATTTCAAATTTCACAGCAACGTTACCTCTCATTAATAAGGATACCCTGGTATAACCTAACATATTTTTCATACCATGATGTTAATATGAAATATTAGCTTATTTACTAATGTAATTTAAAAGCAATTTTTATATGTATCTTAATGATATATAATAATTAAAACAATGTTACAATGGAAATATCACAGTAGATATAGCACAAGCATTGTTTCACACAGACAATGGGTCAAACTTTATTACTGGCAAGAGACACCTTTAAATAAAAGCATACAAAAACAGTAAAGATGTGTTATTGGCTCTACTGTTGAAATACATACTACCCAAGTTACTAATTTGATATTGCATATGAAAATTTTTGTTAATTCTGATTGTCTTTTGTATGAACCTTTAAAATGTCAACAACGTTCAAATAAACTCTTACATTTAATTGCTTTTCAGATACCACAGCTTTTCGATGAGGTCATACAATTCCATGAATCCATGTTGTTGCAAATAACAGAATTTCCTAATGTATAATAAAAAATAGTGAATTATTGAAGGAAACAAGGAACTTCCATTTGAGCTAATAGCATTGAGAGCAGAGGGTTCAATAACCTTCATCTTGAAAGCCAGATCAAGGTGCCTCACTTCCTTCTCAACTGAATACTTTAACAGGCAGCCGCTGATGCAAAATAAGGGAGTAGAACTGGTAGATGATCTATCAATTTCTTTCAAGTACAGCGATACTGCCAGTTGGCAGCTGAATTCTCCTGCCATTTAGCTACTTTTACCTTTGCTGCTTTAAAATTTTTGGAATTTTTATCATCTACTTTTTCTCAGCTGCTTTTCAGTTATGAAGAAGCAATAATAGAGAAACTCATTACTTCTGCAGCTGCAGACTAATGCTTTCAAAATGTATTCCCTTGGTGCTATCATAGAACTACCTATCTTGAAACAGGTGTTTTCCTCTTATGCTTTAATGATTCATTCTTCTCGTCATGTTGTATAATAGAGTAAAAATAATATTATAATTATGAAAATGTTAAGAATGATTTCACTACACACAGAAGAGCAATGTGTTTGCCCTAGTTACCTCTCTAATATCATTTCCTACCATGCACCCCTTCTTTGCATCAGCCACACTAGTCATCTTTCTGTTCTTCAAGCACACCTAGCCACACCGTATTAGACCTTTTCAATTTCATCATTGCCCTTTGCATGAACACTGTATTCCCTAATATCAGCATGCCTTTCACCCTGACTTCATTCAGCTCTCTGCTGAAATGGAACCTTCACAATGAGACTTGCCTGCTCACAATACATGATATATTGCTCTCATCACCTGCATCACTGTTTTTTCCCTTTCGTGCTTTGTATTTTATTGCAGCAGGAATCCCTACCTGATATATTCTATATTTATGTGCTTCTTTGTTGTTTATTTCTCCTCATCCACTCTACATGGACTATGAATTCCAAGAGAACAGAATTCTGCTTTGGTCACTGCACCTAGAACAGTGTCGGGCATATTGAAAGCACTAAAAAATTATTTTTTAATTAATTAATGTTTAAAACTTAGCAGAGATTAATATACTAGCCTTTATATGGTTTACATTGCATAAAAAGGTCACACTTCCTAAATTCTATATTAGTTTCAGAACTGAAAACAAGTGTGAGGAACATGGAATGTACTGGATCTTTTCAAGTATCTGGTATTCATTATATACTTTAACAGAAATTACACTCATTTCATACTAAACATTATAAGGCATTCCTTTTATGAATATAATATTAAATAGCTCCAAAATGCCTGTGGCCCAAAAGAAACCAACAAAATTCCCTAAACATTACTCTATGTCTCTAAAAATATCAGCAGTTGTATTTTGCTGATCTCAAAATCATCTTCCTAAGATAGAATACTACTCTAAAGAGAGCACAGAGCAAATATTTTTCTTATAATCATTCCTTGGAAATATTTTACAGCTTAATAAAATATTTAAAACAATTAAAGTGATATTTTAATTACAATGAGAATTATTTTAAAGAGGTTTATAGCAAAACAATGGGTAGATAAAGAATATCCTAGTAGACGTGTATCATTTTTGGTCCCTGCATACACTCTTACTGCTCTGCAAAAGTATAATTCATAAGACGATAAGGTATACATTTTTCCAGAATCTAGGGCAAATTGGCCTAGATTATTTAATCTCAGGCTTGTGTAAATTGGAATGTCTATGTCCAATTCCTGTCTTTCTCAGTCTTAGGGTTTATCGAGTTGTAACTCATACTTCCTACATTTGTATTTCAGGTTATATAGTTGTCGCATATGTGCAATGATTTCAGTCCAAAGCAAAGGCAAAGTACTACTTCAAATATAATTTTTTTTAACCTAATACCTGATTTTGAAAAATTAGTAACTAATTTGAAGAGACTTTTTCTAGTAAGTATTTTATGAGTGGCTTCTATGGTGCACATTGATGTGTTATGCAGAAGGAATTCTTCAAGGTGGACTTCTCAAAGTACTTTCTATTAATAACAATAGTTATTACCTTTTTATATTTATATATGTTTATTATTTGTATGAGAACTAATGTAATTTTAAATTCTTTCACATTTCCTTTTGTGAAAAATATTTAGAGGATTTTGCTTTTGTTATTACTTCTATAATAGTGTCCTTTGAAAAAAGTTTAACATGGGGGGCAACTAAAAGTAATGATTATCACCTTTGCTAATGCCAAGGAAAAGAGATGAAAACATTTTGAAAGAAGAAATAATTTATATCAAATAATAAAGAAGCATTGACAAAAATTAAGTATGTTTTCAGAAAGTCAGGCTTTGTATTAAGTCTAGATGGAAATCAATAGCATGTGAAAACATTTTTTTTACTTTGCCAACATATTTATTTGTGTGTGTTTATCTCATGTAAATTCTACATTATAGTATAAATCACTATATTCCCAGAATAAGTAAATATATATATATTGCTTTATACAAAAGAGGCATTCTTAAAAGTCATATATAAATCAGATTTTATGCTCCTTGAATATCAAGCCATATTTCCCATTGACTGACAAAGTAATTTCAGAGATGTGCTCCCAAAGAAAAAAATTGGCTCCTGAGCCTCATAAAATGTCATATCAAAATACAGAAAACCTCTTACAATCTTAAATTTAAAAATAAATATTTTTATAATAAATTATTTACAATAACATTTAAATGAAAAACTGTGCCTCTAGTCCAACAGACTAGCTCTAAAATTTGAAGAAAGCAGCATTAACTCATATAAAATTATTTTCTTTCTAAAAATTATCAAAGAACCTCTTAACAGTGTTTGTCTCTCTCTTTCACAGTGGTTGTATTTGATTACTTACCAGGTCTTTTCTAGACAGTTATTACAGATGATAAAGCTGTCAAAGAAATGCAATATATAATTCTAATATTTTAAAGAAACAATTGGAACTATTTATAAATGCAATATTGGTATAAATAATTCAACCAACTGTAAGAATTTAAGAAGAAAAATCTTCCTACTATCCCATGTTGGAGAACAAAGAGCTCTTTTTTGCTCAACTTGAAACACGTATCTGCCTTTCGGTTTTTGTCTGTACTTTTGCACTATGTAGGAAAAAAATTAGCACTATTAATTATAAAAGTAGCAGTGCCAACAGGTAGCTATTTTCTGAAGGGTGATTAATGTATTTTCTGGCCTCGGAATGTAATATTTAGTTTAAAATACATTTACTGGTGTTAGAGTGATGACTCACAGACATTGGCAGAAATAGGGCATCTTTACAAGATCCATCTGAATGAATTTACATTAAATATCATTACTGTGTTTTTCTGAGGTTTGTGTTTTCTTATTTCTGGAAATAGATGATTTTGAGGAAAATAGGACAACTTTCAGAAATGTAGAACAGAATAGTTCACTCATTTCCTCAGAAACAGAGTAAAATGTTCTGAAGATATTTTCATGGCAGTGTTACATTTGAGATCGCTGTTTCTGGATTTTTTTGATAAAATTATGTAAAAAAATAAATTATTTTTTTTGGCTTTTGATATAATTTGGAAATATTTATTTGCTTTTGGGTTTTTAAAAAAATTTTTTGAAGGACTGAAATTTCCACAAGTGAAAAAATGAACACTTTTTGCCTTTCTTTTCCTGGAAGTGGACAGACTGTGAATGAAGCTAACACTAAATGTAACGTATAAAGCATGGTTATATGACATGGGAAGTTAAAGGTTTGTCTTGCTACATTTCCATCTGCAATAAAAGATCTGTCACATCTTGTTTGATAATTTTAGAAGTCATTGAAGCATCTTATTGCATAGGTAATTTTACTGTCTTCATGATCCATAAACCAGATACATATTTTAAATAAATGTTTATGGTACTGCTTCCCAGAGGTACATCTCAGCATCTCATAGACCCAGGTCATTAGTAGCTGAGGAGGGACCAAGTTGAACATATTACCTGGGGCTATGGTAGATATGGAGATGCATAACTAGGAAAGTGGTGCACCAGGTAATTTGTTGCCTTCATGCCTCTTCAAGGGAGGCATATTGCTCTAGCATTAGAGAATGCTCTCTGCAGACATTTTTTAGCTGCAGCTCCACCACCACTTCTCCCCTTCTCTTCCCCAGAGATCTCCATCAGCATCACAGAGTGCTTTGCTCAAAGTTAACCCATCCCAGGAAACCCACATGCAATGACTAATAGGGGGAGGCCACGGTTTAAAGGCCTGGCCATTTTTGCCCAGTGCTGGATAATATGAGGTTGTTTTAGTTCCAGAGCATCCCTTGTGGTCAAGGCTGAGTGCAGATAACCCAAAATTTATATTTTCTATTTAAATTTCTCTTCTGAGCTTGCAATCTGTAAATGACAACAATAATAATAA
>RJWJ010008966.1:0-51611 GCA_004363605.1 Indri indri | reverse complement strand
TTCGTTCTGGCTTCGTTTCAAAGGTGGGAAGGGAAGGACGGCGCCATGGTTTTCATAATCAAGGAAGCCAGGCAGCCTGATTTTGCATGAACAGATATCAGACCATCGGGGCTGCAGGGAAGCTTAGAGGCCATTTGGTATTTTCTAGAGATGATGAAAGTGAGGCAAAGGGAGGTGGCCGTGGGCACAGAGCTGCCCACAGGTAGAGCCAGAACGAGGGCTCAGTGCTCTTTCCACGCACCTGTGGTTGAGAATGACCCCGTGACTAAAGTTGCTTTAGATTTTATTCTTAGAGAAACAAGCCCAACATGAAATGTTCCATGCACATTGCCTGCCTTCCCAACTCATCGAATAATTTCCAGACCTTTCCCCTTACTTTGGAAAGAAGGGCCAGAAGTGTGGCTCAGAGTTCTGAGCTGTGAACGCGCCCAGGTCTCGAGTTCTTGGAAAGCAACAGGCTGACCAAGGGAGCTGGAAGTTGCTATCTCAGGTGGTGACTTTTCCTCACACAGTCAAGCCAGACCGGGCAAACGAGAACCAGCTCAGTTTCCATCAAGAAGGTCCTGCCAAAGGCAGGTGAAGGCACCTGGTGGCCACTCTGCGGCACCTGCAGAGCATTCCTTCACAAAGAAGAACTTGAGCCTCGGCTCCAGGTTCACTGAAAACCCAACAGTGATGCCCACCTGCCGGCTCTGCTCCCCTGACACCGGCTGGCAGGGAGAAGGATCCCTACGGAAAAAGTCATTTGTCGCTCCACTGCGCCTCTGCTCTCAGCTCTGGCCAATCATCTGAAGTCGCTGAGCATGCTGCGTTTTTCCTCCTCCTTCTTTCTGCTTCCCCCTTCCTCAGTAGGCTCTGCGAGCAGCCAGTGTTTAGATAAAGACACGGCTTTAGGGTCTGAAGTTGTCCCATGCATGACCACCCATGTTAAATGCTTCAGGAAACACTGTTTATTTATAGAAGTCCCCCAAAAGCACAGGATAATTTCCTCATGTGCAGAGGAGTCCATGGTACTAAATAGGAAACATCAACATCCTCCAGGCTGAAAACCAAGGTAAATACACCGTGTCAGGCCGGACAAATGAGCGGCACCACGAGAATTTTAACGTAAACTCTGACCACTGTCAGATGCGTTCTGGACTTCCATATTTAGTATCTGCCTCTCTGCAAGGCTTTTTCCCTTGGGGTACATGGAAAAGTGTCCCTCTCCCCAAGGCCAAGGCCTCCATCCAGGCTTTGGACACTGCCAAATAAATGAACTCTTTCTCTTAGAGTCAACGGATCCTGGTAGATTTATTCAAGTCTCCACCATTTAAAAAAAAAAGCCTCCCAGCCTCATGTCCCCTTCCAGCCCCTGGCCTATCGCTGGTCTCCAAACTTGGGAGTTTGTTTCTCCCCGCCTCCCACTAAGGCCTCAGCCCACTGCAGTCTGGTGCCTCCACCATCGTTCCGCCGAACCAGCTCTCGTTAAGGTCACCAATGACCTGAGTGTCACCAAATACAGCCGTTGTCTTGGCAGCGGCCTTTGATTCTGCCCAGCACGCCCTCCTCAGAAACGCCCGCAGCGGCCTCTCCTCGGCCTCCCCTCCCTCTCTGCCCTACCTCGGCAGGCCAGGGTGCCTCTCCCCACTGTTAAACCGACCCCTTAGATGAGGTCACCACCTGTCACACCCAGGTAACTCACAGTCAGACGAAGCACCTCAAACTCCATACGTCAAACCCTCCCTCCCTCTCTCTCTCTTCCCCTCCCCATAGCCAGTCCAAGTACAATCGACTATTCCAAGATGCCTCATGTCGACCCACTTCTCTCCGCCAGCCTTCCCAGCCAGGCCCACAGCCCTGCTGCGTCCCCACAGCAGCCTCCTTCCTGACACCCATCCGCCGCCTGCTCTGTGAGCCCCGCACTTAACCAGAGTCATCACTCCGAAGCCCACCCTGAGATGCTCTGTCCCCCAGAACACCTGCGTGGCCCGCCTGGTCCCAGGTCCTCAAAAATGCCAGGAGGGAAGCTCTGCCTGGAAAGTGGCCCCCTTCGTCCCCAACTTAGTTAACTAGTTAACTCCTTCTCATTCTTTAGAGCTCAGCTCCAGGGGAAGCCTTCCCCAGCCTGTCACCCCCAGGCTAGGCTAGATGGCTCTGTGACACTATCCTCCCACTGTATCCTCTGCTTTCACAGAGCTCACTTCACCATAGCGCTAATCCTACGCTCTTTGTGTGATTTGGGGTTAGTATCTTTGCCCGTCCCCGCTACGAAGGCCTTGAGGTTGCACCTCCCAGACCTCGCATCGCAGGGAGCGTAATGGACCGCGGGCCCCGGTTCCCTTAATAAAATCCTTGCACGTTTAATCCCTTTGCATTGCTTCTCTGAGGACCCAGACGAACGCACCCCAAATGCACCCCTTCAACTCTAAGCCCCATGAGTACAAAGGCCTTGTCTGTCTGGGTTGCCAGTTAATTTCCAAGGCCTAGTGAAGTGATTCTGAACACGTATTCATGGAATTAATGAATCAGTTACTGTGTCATTTTTGAAGGGGCCTGGAATACAAACACCCAGAATCTCATGTTGCTTTTATGCCCTTTACTTGATGCCACGTGAGTCTACGCAAAGCACTGAGCAAACTCTCCAGGCCGTCACTGAGTCAGGGCAAGTCCCCAGGTAACTGGCAGTCACAGTGGAGCCCCGTCCCTCCCTCGCACTGCAACGGCAGTGACGCGTTACCTCTGCGAACGGTGAATAAGTACAGAAAGGAACGTGCTGGCGACCTTTGCAGTGCGGCCCACATGGCCAGCACGTCCCTGCCCGTCTGGGGAGGACAGAGTGCGGTGGCGTCCAACAGACAGAAACCTGTCCCTGAGAGGTCACCACTCATGGCACCCAAGTACAGACACACATTTTCTGGAGAAAGAAAAGAGTAAGTTGTGGGTAGAGAAGAGTTTTGAGGCCCCATGGAGACAGGCTTTAGATGGGAAAAAAGACATTTTAGAAAACGCAGTGTAGCAAGCTTCTTGGCTCCCACACATCCTTCCCACCAAGTCTCTGAATGTGAGAAATTTTTGGCTGCCTTCTGACTTTAAAAAAAAAAAACCTTTAAAACAGAGACACCTAAAAAGAAAAAAAAACCATTCTGAAAGAACATTATCTGCTATTTCAGGTAATTTTAAAACTATGAAATAAGAAATCCCCCTTCCTGAGACAAATCGTCTATGGCAGTGACATCTCACTGCTGGGTATGGGGAACAGGGAACCAGAGAAACTGTAGCCACCCCTAGGACGCCACAGGACGAGACGAGAGCAGGAGCTGCTCATCACTTATCTCTCCACGGTTAAATCCTCGGTGGCATCTCATGAGAACACTGCTGCATTGTAGAGAGTCGTCCCCAGCTGTTTGATGTTGCAAAGATGAGGTCTGGACCTAAGAGGCAGAGAACCAGAAGCACCCGGCCACCCTCGCCTCCCCGCAGGCCCCCGCCCAGCCACTGCTTCTGCCAATATCGAACGCCAGTCTACCCGCCCCAGGCTCTGTTCTCAGCACTTGAACACTTCTGAAGAAGAGGATGACATTGCCTCCCCCGTTCACTTCCTCCCTCGTTCCCAAGGACTTGGTTCCTGAAGTCTCCCTGCAACCCGTCGTTGGGTAGTGTGAGCTACCCCCTTTCGCTTTGGCGCCCACCCCAAACAGCTAACTCCCCTGGCCCTCTAAAACACATGCATTTGAAAACTGTGTATCTGTAACCTCTGGGCCAACATCCACTAATTCTATCATCTTTTTTCTTCCCTAAGAACCTTACTTTTCAACCCTATACGCTCACTGGTGTTCTCCTTCAAACCTATTCCCAGAACTTCACATCCACAGTTGTACGCATGGTTCCGTGCTGACTCTAACCTGGGCGTGTGCCGAGCTGGACGCTTCCCCTCCCCAGGTGCGCCCCGGTGCTCTTGTTCTTACGCCGCTTCACTCTCCACTTCACCAAAGTCACCGCAGTTGTATCATCATTTCCACCTGAATTTGGAAGGTAATGGCCACTGACGTAACATTCAACAAAACTCAGGCCCAAGGCTGACCTTTCCACCTCCTCCCTGATGTCACCTAACTCGCCGATAGGCACCAATTGCACACGTACCCAACGACTGTGTGGTCTAAACCGGGGTGGCACATCTGGAAATATTTTTAACTTTCGATTTTGAAATAACTATAGACTCACAAGAACTTGCAAAGAGAGTGCACAGAGTACTCAACCTTTCAATTTCTCCCTTCCTTTTCTTATTTTCCTTAACCTTAACCTTCTTTTCACAGAGCTTATTTTCCATGTAAGGAAGTACCCATCACCCAACTCCCCAGCAGTGACATCTTACGTAACCGAAGGAAGCTGGCTGGCACAGCACCATGAACTAGATTGTAGACCCTACTCCGAGGGCACCATTTCTTGCATGCGCTCATTTAGTTGATTTATCTCTGTGTAGAATTTTACATTTTATCACACGTATGGATCCATCAAGACACAGAAGCGTCCCATTCGCACAAAGGGACTCTCCGTGCTGTGCCTTGTAGCCTTCCCTCCCCCCTTCCCTAATCCCCGGCAAGCACTTGTCCCTTCTCCACTTCTATAACGTCACTGTGAAAACGTTATATAAATGGCATAATACAGTATACGACCTTTTGAGACTGGCTCTTTTTTTTACTCATTGAGAGCTCTGAATAAATCACATTTCCTGAGTGTTATATCACTACCCCCACCGCCCACTCCACCCAAACCCCAGGATTCTGATTCAGCAGGTCCAAGGTGGGACCCAGAAGATGGCATCTTTAAAAGCATCCCAGGGAAGCCTTATTAACTGTAGTTTATGGGTCGCTGGCCTGGACCATTTCCTCCGGCTAATGGACGTCTCTGGTGTTAAAGATGGAATTAAGTATCTTGCTAAAGGCAGGTAACATTACACCTATCACCTCCTTCCTCTGCCGCATCCTACAGGGCTTCCAGGGGAACTGGATTCCTCCGATGTGACTACTTCCTTATAAAATCGCACTCGTTTTACCCGGAAGCCTATTCTTTCTGAGGTGCCTGACAGTTCAGTTGGTGATGAGTTGCTGGTTTTTTTTTTTTTCAAAACTATTTCTGACTCAGAGGTCTGCAAGCCTTTATACATACTTACTTTTTCATTCAGAAATCATTTTTTCTAAATAAAATGCACTGCAACAAATCCAGTCAATTTTGCAACTCTCCCCATAACCAAATAGCAACTAACATGACATAGCACTTTCCATCCAGATTGATTTTTCCTGCCTTCAGTGGAAGGTGATTACAAAATAAGTACAATACGCATTTTGATTGCTGTTTGGTTGACCTTGGGGACAGAGAGAATCCATGAAAAATAAATGGCACTAGGTATGGGCAGGCTGCCGGTCACAGACGGGCGCCGCCAGGAAAGGCCAGTTTGGGAACCGCTGACGAGCTAACCTGTGGATGTCTCTAAGAACAGCTGCCAGGGAGGCCAAAGACCAACCTCTCCTCACACCCTTAGAGGAAATGGGAAACCACACAGAAACGCTTTCATGGGATGACAGGAAGGTGAAGGAAAGGAAGAAATGACACGGTTGAGTGCAATTCATTCGTTCATTCTTTCATTCAGTCAATGTAACCTCCTCCATGGGGGCAGAAGTCTGGTGCGGTATGTTGTGTTCCCTACCGGAGTGCTTGACTTATGGTTGGTGCTCGATAAATATCTATCATGTAACATACTTACCCAGCACGAAAGGCCATGGTCAGGCCCACGTCCAGCACCTCGCCAGAAGAGAAAACAGGTCACCTAAGAGAACACTACCTACACAGCTTCTCCCGAGGAGAGAGAGAGGGAAGCGGTGCTACCTGCAGAAGCCTCAAAGCTGGGTAAGCAACTGCTGCCTTGACCTCTGACAGCAGGATCCAATCAGAAAGCCTGATGAGCTGTCTCATAAATGCCACAGGGGGCTCACCTGGCGTCCCATCCAGCGCAGCCTCAGATGCCAGTACCCCCCGACTCCAGTGTGGGTTCGACACACCCACCTCCCCTGGGACGTGGGCGCAGAAAGTGCTAGTTGTTCCTCAATATCTGTTTGCCTTTTCTTCTGTGGTTATGAAAGGCTTGGCGGGGCACAGGTCAGAAGCACAGGACAAAGTCTCACTTCCCAACTGTCCTTGCAGCTAGTTAGGGCCCAGTGACTACGACCTCACAAACGGGATTCAAGTGGGGATGGTGTGCAGCAGCTCTAAGGAGCATCTGAGGGTTCCTCTTGCCCCTCCTTCTTCTCTCTTCCATCCTGGTGCCTGGAACCCAGATGCAATAGCCAGAGCTCTGGCTGCCACCTTGGACCACAGAACAAGGGTCACATCGTAGGGGTAAGAAAATGATGAGCAGGGAGGAGCTTGGGTCCCAGAAGATCTTGTGGACAAAGCCACTGGGCCAGCCTGGACTGTGCACCTCTAACATTTCATGAGAGAGAAAAATAAGCTTTCATCTTGATTAAGCCACTGTTATTTGGGGGATTTCTATTATTTACAGGCAAATCTAATCCTAGCTAACACTGATGTATAAAACAGAGATGAATCCCACATATCACATCCCACCAACAAAATGACTCCTTAGAGATTTATCACCATTAATACATCCAACTCCTTCTTGAGCCTACTTCCACGTTTGGCCTTTGTCATTTCTCGAGGGCAGAGTTTCACATTTCCTAGCAATATAGCAGAACTTACAAGAGTACAAAGGACTCATGTTTATAAACCTGCTTCCTGATCATCTGATTTCTGAGAAGTAAATGGTGAGTTTACTTAGCCAGGTGACCCACCAACCAAAGTTAATTCTGTTCCAAGTTCACACACCATGCCAATCAACCTGGTAATTAGGGGATACGGGGGACAGGCAAGCAAGCAGTGTCCATCCCATCAGACTATAACGAAGTGAACACAGAAGCACCCGCTTCTGCCCTTCTTGACAGAGATGCACCCGTTTCTTTACCATCACGTGGCTAAAGCATCAACAGTGATTTTCAAGGGCATCCACCTTTTCTTTTACCTTTTTTATTTTTATTTTTTTGAGACAGGGTCTTGCTCTGTGGCCCAGGCTAGAGTACAGTGGTGTCACTGTAGCTCACTGCAGCCTCAGCCTCCTGGGCTCCAGCAGTCCTCCCACCTTAGCCTCCCAAGTAGCTGGGACTACAGGCACGAGCCACCACACCTGGCTAATTTTTCTATTTTTAGTAGAAACAGGGTCTCATTCCTGCTCAGATTAGTCTCGAACTCCTGGCCTCAAGCAATCCTCCGGCCTCAGCCTCGCTGGGATTACAGGCACATACCACCACGCCCAGCCTCCTTTTACTTTAGAGCTGAGACAGCTGTGTGTCTTCTCAGATGAAAAGTGACCTGGTCTGGGCAGTCTACAAAAATTATTTGGGGAATTTTATTTGATAATAGGAAGAATACTAAGAGTTAGTTTTCCTTCTAGAAAACTGCTGGGAAGTTTTCATGAGTCTAGTAAATTTTGGCTTAGCAAAGGAAGTTTAGGTTAGTAAAACCTAGGAAGAATACAAAACCGCTGGGCCCTTTATCCCCAGTGAATCCTAGAAGACAGAGGGCTCCCTGTCCCAAATCACCTCTGTGCTGCTGTCTGCACACATCAGCCGTGCAGGAAAGGGAAGGGCAAGGTCCCGCCCCAGTCCCAGAGGTGGGGCTACGGGGCCACTTGGTGTGGAGATCCACCAGGGATGAAATCAGCTCTGTAGCCTTGTGACCTGAGTGCATATCCCAGCGCTGCCACTCACCAGCCGGGTGGCTGTGGGCTAGTCACTCACCCTCTTAGAGCCACAGAACTGCCTCCATTGTAGGGTCATTTGCTGTAAGGATTAGTGATATGCATAAAAATTCCTAGCCCATAATGGGTGCCAATTTACATTTATGGAAATGCTATTATATATCCAGAGCATTTCTAATTCAAGGTTGAGAATGGCACTGCTAAAATGAAAAGCCAGTGCACGCCTTAATGCCTGATACCTGGGTGCCCAACAGGCGGGACTCTAGCTCTCTTCTCCCTGCTGCCCTTTCTGACCTGCAGACAGGCACAGGCTCTTCTGTGTGTCAGGCATTTAGCTTGACGGGGACTCAGCATTGCTGAAAAAATAAAGGGGAGCGACTGGAGAAAAAGGAAACAGGGCTTCATGTTCAGTTGCACAGTTTGTACACTGAACAAGGGCATTACAATTAGGGGCACCATTTACATTGTAGACATCACAGAATTGCATCCTTATTTTGAAAATTTTCCAGCAGAGATAAATATCTTGTTTTAATGAAAATAGTTACATAATGATAATTTTATGACAGCTGGAAATGAACCGTTTTGAAGAGGGAGTGACTTTCTCAAATTTACATAAAGGTGCCACATAAGTTATTGATGGAGCAGTCAGGACTCTGCTGGAGACCCCTGGCTTAAGCAGATATTCCTTCTGAGGCTGGGAATATTCCCTCCATTATCTCAGCAAGCCAAATTCCATCCAACCCTTTGAGCTAAATTTTTCTGAAATCATATTCAACCAAACGCATAATTCAATGTCCTAATCTGTCAACATCATAGACTCAACATGACAATTATGATCCTACTTACAGCAATACCTGAGGAGCCAGCCCAGGTGCAGATGCATGGGTCACTTTGACTTTCGAATCCTTCTGACCTTCTTTCTCCTTCCTGTGCACCTGCCAGCATCCCTCCCTCCTGGGCCTCATCTCTGCACCGTCCCTCTCCCTCCCCAGAAGCAGCTTCCCATTTAAACCTCAGGCCTGGTGAGAAAGCGATAAGCTAACCCACAGTCTGGAGCTGGCATGATACAAACTTAATGTATTACCTCTCCCACTGGGAATTAATATTTAAAAGAGCTTGCCCTCAAAAGGACAAGGCTCAACTCAAACAAATGATTGCCAAGGGTGGCATTATCTTATTTGGAAAAGGGAACAAAGAGGGAAAATTGGGTGGTCAGAGTGGGGGTGGGGCTGGCAAATAATCATCTGGAATCTCCGTTTATACCCATCTGAGACTTAACCTCCACGTCGGCGCACACCCCACTCCCCAGAGCACTGAGTTATTACAGAATCGTGACGTAACTTCTTTGCTTGTGCAGCACTTTATTTCAAGGCCCCTCATTACATCTAAGCACATCTAAGCACTACAGCCTGACTTGTAAAGTGACACGCGTTGTTAGGCAGTTGTAATAAAGGATCATTTATACTCGCGTCAATCACTGCTCAGAGTTCAGTGCCTCATGCCAACACGCACTGTGAGATTACTAACAACGCAGCGCACTTTCCACATCATCACCGCCATTACTGTCAATACGGAGCCTTGGACAGGCTTTCTCACTGCACTTCCACACTACAAGAGGAACATTAAATTTAATAAAAAAACCAAAAAACCATTTTTGAGTCTACCTGGGGAAGGTTTTACACCGGATAGACCTCGGCGGTGCAAAAAAGTTCCCAGATGGGTTTCCTTTTCTCACTGCTGGGTTCAGACCCTAACATAAAATATTTCTGACCTATTTCAAATATACGTATATATATACATAATTTTTTAATGAGCAGGAAAATAAATAAATAAAACAGAGGAGACGCGGCTCCATCGCTCCTCACCCACCACAGTGGAAATCCGCCACTCGCGCAGGTAAAGGTCTCAACGCTCTGCACCGGCTCACCTGGCAGAACCGCTTTTTTCACCCACTGCTTCTAATTTACTTGTATTATCTTTTTTCCTGAAATGTTAGTAGTGCTTAAGGAATCCACTCATTAACTCTTAACTAGAAAACAAGAAAATATATCAATGGCTCAAGAATATATGAGAAAGAGCTGAAACATGAACAAGGAAACCAAAAAGTTATGTAATACTATTTTTGACATTTTTCTGTGAATCTAAAATATTCTAAAATAAAAAAATATATTTAAAAACAAGCCCTCTAACCAATTTCCATGCAGTGTCTGTGAGCCAGCCACCTGCTCGAGGTACATTCTCTCCCTGAATCATGACTGGGAACCTGCTGAAAGCTATTTCTATCCCATCAAAATGGGCACTTTCGAGGAAAACGGAGAGACCCTCTCAGTAAAGCAACTCACAGGCATCACTGAAGGCTTCCGTCAGCACCGGGAGTCTTAGGAAAGCAAAGGATATTTAACAATGGCCCTCCAAATCAGCTGAGGAGGACATAAACTTTTTTTTAGAAAATAGCCATTTTGCCACTTTCAACGCAGACTATTTTTTATGTACATCAGGCTCCAATGACATACAACTCGATCTGTTTTCTCACCTGTAAAACGGAGCTAATAACAGTACCTCCTATCAGGGTGGTCTGCACATTAAGTAAGACAATAGCCCTTAGCTGGCACCTGGGAAATATCCTGCCGGAGAGCCTGCCCTGCCGGTCACCTGTCCAGGTGCATGCTGGCACTGGCTTAGCAGGTGCCCGGGCCTGGAGGTCTGCCCTCCTGCAGGCAGGTCCCCCAGGCCTGCCACCTCCTGGCGGCCTTTCATTCTTCCCCACACTGGTGGGTGACAGTGTCTGTGTTATGGTGTCACATTAGCTAATGAGATCATACTTGCTAAACTAAGCTAAGCTAATGAGCTCCACTTAGCTAATCAGCTGCACAGAAATGAGCTTTCTTTTTTAGTGAATAGGCAGCCCCCAAAGTTAATTTGTACATTGGTTGTTCGAAACTGGGAATGTGTTTTCCCACAGAAACAATGTGACAAATGAAGCCAGAGTTCTCAGGCCAGTCCCAAACCCTTTTTTAATACTTAAGAAAGAGAACAATAGTGGATTTTAGGAGCTGTGGGTCCATGATGCAGGGAAGAAAGAAGCCGTCTTCCCCTTTCCCAAGTGCATAGGTTGGGGATGGGTACAGAGGGGAAAAAACTAAATAAATAAGTAAAGTAAGCCTTAGCGACTATTTCATCCCAACCCAACTAAATGACCACAAATTTCACAAAATATATGCTCTGGTTCACAACCTAGTAGGTTAGTTACTTTTGTGACAGCATGTGACACATAAAAATGGTATTTGCTGAAGTGACAAAACAAAGAAATTTTGTTTAAAAGCCCTTTCCCATCCCAGAGTGCTTGCTAGGAATTCTATCTACACTTCCTTTTATGTGCTGAGACCTTTAATGAAATCCGGTGCTCTAAAAGAAAGCCAAGTCTCTGAACGCCAGTAAAGATCGACGTGATTTTTACTGTACAACACAACAGGTCCTGTTCAGACAGCAACAGTAGATGCATCGCCAGCCTGACAGTATTAGTATCTTCACACAAGGGCTGAAACGATGGTCAGCCCACCTCTTTTCCCAAGAAAGAAATATAAGCTCAAAACAAGAAATCGTCAAGAAATTTCTCGTTGAAGACACGTTTTGCCGACAGGAGGATGAGGCACGTCACGCTCCCCTTTGTTCCTTCATTGCAACAATTTGGGAGGGTGAGCTGAGGAGGCCCCGGACTGGCAACCCGCAGAAGTGCATCCCACTCCTGCGCCACCTGGCCTTGGGGGCCTCAGTTTCCCCATCTGTAACATGGGGGGATTTTTGCCAGTTCTAGCCTTATATGATCAGAAGTAAAGGAAAATGATTCCCATATATACCTGGTAAAATTCTAGAAAGCAGTTTACCAAGAGATTGACTATAGCCAACACAAAACAAGGAAAAAAGTATTATTTTGAAAAGCACCTAATTTTACACATTTGTATGCTTCTAAAAAAGTTTTTAGATATCCATTATTTGAAACAACAGCGTTTCCACATATCTTTGAATGCTACATCTAAACATTGGGCTACTGATAACAGCCATTTCAATGCTTCCTGTTGAAAGGCATTAGCATCCGATAAATAAATGATGAATGCAGCAAACACTACATACATGGAAACCTTGAAATGGATGTACTTGAGTTTAAAGGCAAATTTTGGCTGGCTCCTCCACTCAAGGGCAATATTGTTCTTAATGCAGTTCTAGAAACTTTGATTTAGTGCCTCCCGTGGGCCACACGCTAGTACCAGACGCACAGGAGAGCAGGATCAGTAAGACAGGGCCCTGGGCTCAGCGGGCTCACAGCCGGGGCATGGGGAAAGCATGCTCTGCGAACCCGGCTGTTGGCAGTAAGAGCCGAAGTCACAGGAATAAAGTGGGACCTGCGGGAACACTGCGGCCTCCCTGCCAGGGGTGTCAAGAAGGCTTCCTAAAGCGGGTGTGCAGGAGTAGGACCAGGAAAGACAGCTGTTTTCATTTCACAGGTTCATGGCAGAAAGAGTTCGGGGCAGAGACACTGCAGTGGGGAAGACGGCAGCGTGGGACAACCTGACGGCTGCAGCAGCAGCAGCGAGGGAGTTGGGCTGCAGTGTTTCTCAGGCTGCAGGCTGTGGGTCATGACATCAAGTTAGTGGGTCAAGAAGCATTATTTAAGTGAAGTATTCTAGAACAAAACAATAGAATAGAGTTCCCTGCACACACTGTTTTGTGAAATTTTCAATTCCGTGTGTGCCTGTGTGTGTGTGTGTGCATGGGTCCTAGCTCTCAGTGATGCATGACTTAGGTCACCCTCCACAAGTGTGACGGGCACTGTTCAGGGGTGCAGGGTACACAGGGGCTCATCCAGCCATCAACCCCACTGCCAGCTTCCCAGGAACAGAGCACAGTGGGGGCAGCGGCTCTCAAGATGACAGCAGCATTCCTCGCACTGGGGGAGGACCATTTCCAAGCAGGATCACAGAAAGGCCTGGCGGGCTGTGGCCGGCAGTTTGACTCTATCCCAACCACTGTCTCTGAAGGAGACCCCCACCGAATTGCCCCAGGGGCAGACCACGCCCTGGTCTAGGGCAGCAGTAAGGAAGGCGGCATGGGGAAAAAAAGTTCAGAATTTTGCAACTGGAAAAAGTTAAAAATTTTATGTTTCACAGTTTATTTTCGTATATAAAGCACATGTGGTAATGGAGAAGGGGGTTGGCTACATAAACTTCTCAGTGTTGATGGCTTTTGGAAGGCTTTAATCCAGCCCTGGTGGTGACAACACAAACAGTTCTGAGCAAAACGCTCCTTGCCCCAAATGTCATCATCCCCATGCCCTTTCAAAGTAATCTGACCAGTCCTCATCGAGGGCCTGGCAACAGGACCAGGGCCACCCAGACCGCCTGGTGTCTGGGAAGGGGTCCACGGAGAATGGGGAGATCACACACGGCCTCCCAACAGTTGCGATATGCAACGGAATGTACACGTGGGAGAGCCGCGGCCCGCGTCACCCAGCCTGGTGGGGACGCCCTGCCCCAGCGGTGGGAAGTGTGCCAAGAGGAGAGACCCTGGCCCCAGAGCTGTCTTCTTCAGGAACCCATTAGCCTTCTGGGTTCTGTTTCCTTCACATAAGTGACAATAACAACAACTGCTTGTGTACCTTTGAAACCAGAATCTTCCAAGTGCAAAGGCACAAATTACAAGAAGAGATCTAAGCCTGTCTGGAGAAAGAGCACAGATATACAACTACACATGTCAGCCGAGGCAAATGCCTTTATTTCTTATTTCATGGCACGCTGCTTATTCAAACACTCAGAAAACAAGGATGTTGGCCCTAGCAACAGACAACAGCACCCGATGTACCCGGCAATGAGGTGTCTCATAGGCACTGACTGTATCTCCAATACATATGGCCTACGCTGGGCATGCAGTCGTGCTCAGTAAATATTTCTTCACGCAGAGACCAAGAAATACTAACAAAAGAAGAGCGAAAAATTTATGAAGAAAGGTATGGGGGGAAATGTTGGAAAAGACAAGTGGTCTGAAAGAAACGGGAATGAGGCACCTGTGCAGAGGGGTGATTTGTCCATCACCTGAGTGCAGCAAATCGGAAAGCCAGGCCTGGTCAACCCAGCCTGGAAGACAGTCATCTGAGCCCCCTCTAGACAACCGCGGAGGTTCGGAAATGTCTTAATTATTTTGATCAATGTATTAAACCAGACACTTCAAGTAAAATCATTTTTCCTTGGAGGCTGAATTAACCCCAACCTCCAAGTGACTGTGGATACTGAGGAAATGAGCAAGCTCTTTGCCAAACCCCCGTTTAATGTTTATTGTGCAGACACACGGTCAGAGCTTTCCCTCTTCTGTTGTGCTGGTCGGCGCTGATGGCAAGAGTGACCTTGTTTGTAGAGGAATCATTATAACTACAGGATTCCTTTCTCTAGGAATCATCATAACTACAGAATTCATTTCTTAGGAATCATTATAACTACAGATTCATTTCTCTAGGAATCATTATAACCACAGAATGCATTTCTCCAGGCAACAAATGGAAAACAAGTAAGAATGGCAATATTTATTCTGAGATAAAGAAGAAACATTTGAATTTGATACAATCTACTGTGTTCTTACAAAACTGTGGTCCCCGACCCGGGACAGCCACGGCCTGTTAGGACCCAGGCCGCACAGCAGGAGGTGAGTGGGGGCAGGGAGCGAAGCTTCGCCTGCATTGACAGCCGCTCCCCATCGCTCACAGCCACCTGAGCTCTGCCTACCCCCCGGCCGTGGAAAAATTGTCCTCCATGAAATTGGTCCCTGGTGCCAAAAATGTTGGGGACCACTGTTAAAAAACATCTTCACAGGCTTCCTGGCTCTGAGGAGAGCACTTCTTCAAGTGTTTTCTAGAAAGCATCGGTAACTATTCCCATTATTCTGTCTTAGGTGCGGGGAGGGGACATGAAATATTGAAAGATCTTCTTTGGGGGAGGCAGGTCTGTCGTACACTGAGGGGAAATTGAGTTGTATGTCAGACTCAGCCTGGCTGCCAGCCTCTGCTTCCTTCCTCTCCCCGCGGATGAAGGCTGGCTCAGCAGGCCCTCGATTTAGACCCACAGGGCACAGAGCGGAGATAGCCCTACCTACCTACCTGACTCTTCCCCTGCCACCAGGCTGCTGCTCCATGATGACATCATGCCCGGTGCTAGTAGCCATGTCCCGCCCTGCCTTCGTCACGTCCCCTGAGCTTGAGGCCCTGCTCTCCAACCCTCCAGAGCTGCAGCTTGGCCTGGCACTTTCGGACCCACCCATCCCCGTGGGCAAAAGCTTCTTGCCGGACCTCAGTCTTAGGCCTGGGACCCTGCTCTCTACTGACACACGTCCCAGTTTCCAAACTCAACCAACTCCAGTCACTGTCCACTCGCTTCTGCCTCCTCTGCCCCAGGCCCCGCCTACCTGGGGCCGTCCTACTCCCTAATCCCACCTGCTGCCTGCCAGGCTGGACTCTCTCCCCTCCTGCAGTTGGGTTTGTCACCCCAAAGCCTGTGTCATCCATGGGGCAGCTGACTTACCAGCAACAGGCAAGTGTCATTAACTATAGTGGATGCTGTGGTCAGCCAGATAATCCCCTCCCCCCGCCTATTCTTTCAGGACTGGAGCACTCGTCCCCCAGCTGCGGGCAATGTTGGCATCTGCCGGCTTTCAGCTGCATCCCTCTCAGGAAACTGCCCGCAACTAAAGAGCATCACCTCGCTCAGGGTCTTGCCCCCTTCCTGGTTCATGCAGGGGTACAAAGGCCCTGTCCCTTGCCCCACAGGATCGCAGGAGACTCTGCTCTGATGACATCTGCCCAGCCCTGCCACCCTCGCTCCCCCACAGGTATCAATCCGAGAGCACACCCTGGAAAATGTCCTACAGGCAAACCCGCCTCAGGGTCAGCTTCCCTGGGAACTTCCCTGTGACATTAACCAGGCAAGCCGAGTCCAGTCAGTCCCTGAGATACTCTGCCTCATCTCCTGAACGCCCGGGAATTCCACAGAGAACCAAGGAGGCCATTCTGTGTGTCCACCTTACGACAATTACTATAATTCACAAGCCCTTCTCCAAAAGCTGTATAAAAGTCGGCAGAATTTCAAGTCCAGCTTACCATGGGGAGCAACAAGGATTAGAGTATGGAACTAGTAACAGACTCTTGACCTACAGATCGTAAGATCAATTTGTGTTGTTTCAAGCCACTAAGTTTGTGATAATTTGTTATGGCAGCAAAAGAAAACTAATTCCGGGGGAATAGAGAACATAGAGTAAGGAGAACAAGTCTTCATTTCTTCCCACACTTTAACTTTCCCCCTTTATGCCTGACCGGAGCTGCCCTTCAGGAACGCTGGACGTCTGTGTTGACTGTGCCATCCAGGGTCAACTCCAGGTGACACGGACAAACCCACACAACTCTCTCCATGAGCGTAAAGAAGAATCTTAATCTCATGTTCAAGGAGACGACACTGCCCCGAAAGATCACCCTGTCTCATTACCACATCCGCAGCCAAGAGGCAGAAGAGCTTAGTTACAAATGAATGGGCCTCCCTGTCGCCTTTTCAACTCCTAAATAAAACAAAGAGAATGTTATAGTTTCCTAGCTCAATAAAGACATACAGCTTAAAAACAATACTTCCCACCTTTACTTTTTAAATTTTGAGCCTACGAAGGGAGTTTCTGTATAAAACACTGTTAATCCCGACTACATAATAATTTTATAATGGAAAGAATGAGCTTCTCTACATTCAGTATTTACCGTTAAAAAGACCAGAGCACACCTTTGAAATATCTGTGCAAAATATGCTTATAGCTAATGGAATAAGAACACACCAACTCAGCATGTTTCCTAAACAGAGCAGTAACCACCATTTGAATGTGTGTGCTGGGACCATCCTGAAATTTAATTTGCATGGGTTGCAATCTTAAAGAGAAGGGGGAGAATGTATATCAAGTTTGTGAGTGTGAAATAATCTGAGTAAAGAATTCTTCTCCTTGCTTCAAAAGACAAATAGACCATATATAGTTGCAGGATTTAACTTGAATTTGGCTTTTATGTTCAAAAATGCCCTTATCTGCCATCAAGAATGTGTGTGTGGGAAACTCATGGCATTAAAAGACCCCAAAATAGGAGCATTCAAGATGATAAATTGCTTTGATTATATAAATCTGAGGCCCACTAGAAAGCTCAGCCTACTGTGGAGTCATTAGTTGCCTGGTTGTCTGCTTGTAGGACAGCGAGGCTCTGTGGACCACAGGGCCACCATAGGCTGTTACTGGAAAGGGACCAGTATGTCAAAAGCACGATGGGCAGGTGACCCAGGGAAGAGTGAACATCCTAGTACACAACAGTGTCAAAGAGGTGTCCCTACCAGAGCTGTGTTTCTATCTACATTCAACCTTCTCCAAAATCAACAGACGGGACTGCCATACACTCAGATCTTAGGGAACAGAGACTCATCTGGCATGCTTAATAAATCGTGAGGAAAATAGAAAGGCCTAGAATACCAGGTTTAAACAGTTTTGCATGGATTTAGTTTCCTACACAATAGGTGTGTAGGTCTATCACTGTACATATACCAAGCACAGCAGGATGGGGAATTTAGGGGTTTTGAGGCTAGAGCAAGGGAATAACAGAGACAGTGAGAGAGAACGCTGGCAGTGCCGTCCAGCATGGGGTGGTCAGGGCCCAGACCACTGGTACTCAAGTTACCTTCCTACCAGGACACGTGAGATGAAGGACAACATCTCCCAAGGGAGAACTGGGATTAGGCACAATTACAGGCACATGAACTAGCTGCAATTCCGTTCTCTCCTTCTCAAGGAAGCATATTGGAATATGAGTGGGAAGAGCTGACCCTGAATCTGCCATAATTTTTTAAAAATTCTCAAGCTTCAGCACTATAAGTTTAGTGTTGCTGGTCACACATTAATTGCTGCACACCTCAAGTCAATGCTAGCACTTCACTTGAGAACTTCTGGTAGTTACGTTTTCCAGTTACCAGGGCTGTATAATAAACCCCCCTCCCAAAACACAGTGGCTTAAAACAATGACAACTTTATTTTGTTCATCTGTCTGCCATTTGGGCAGAGCTCAGCAGGACTTGCTCACAGCTGCTCCACGTGGCTTCGCTGGGACGGCTCACAAGGTGGGCATGGGGGGATGGAGTGGCGTGAAGGCCCATTCACTCCGCGGCGGGCTCCACAGTCACCTCTGTCCCTCTACGTGGTCTCTGTATTACAGGGGTGTCCAAGTAGCTAGACTTTTTATATGGCAGCTCAGGGCTCCAAAGGTGCATGTCCCGAGTGAGGGAGAGAGCAGCAGGTGGGAGCTCTATCACGCTGTCTAACCTAGCCTCCCAAATCACAGTAGCACTTCTGAGATGTCCTATTCTTCACATGTGGGCAGGCCCATATTCAAGAGAAAAGGAATTAGACTCTACCTTTTTGGGGGAAAAGTGTCAAAGAATTTGTGAAAATATTTGAAAACCAGCACATTAAGTATGGAAACAGAGAGGAAGAGTGCAGTCTAAGATATTAAAGAAAAGGATTAGTGGAGCGTAATGACCAAAGGTGTATGAGAAGGGGTGAAAGTGAGAACATCTCTGGGCTGCAGTTCTGGGGCCCAGGAAAGTGTTCCTTCCTGAGAGTGGTGGGGCCCCGAGGAATGTCCACTCAGAAGAAACTGCAAGGCATTCAGTTTCCACTGACATGCTTTCTGAGGGTCGGAGGACACCTGGGCAGAGATCTCTACAGGCAACAGGAAATGCAAGACCAGAGAGCAGGTGCTCTAGACAGGGGACAGAGACAGAGAGAAGAAAGTCACATCTGAAAAGGCCGGAGTGACAATCATGACAAGGCAAACTTGCTTGAGAAAGTAAGAAAGGCAGAAGAAGAATGAACAGAGTTCATTAAGGGCAAGAAGGAAAGAAGAGATGCAACCAGCAGAACAAGAAATAACTAAAGGTAAGCAGGAAGATGAACATCCTAGAAGCTAAAGGAAGAAAAACTTTCAAAAAAGAGAAAGCGGTCACAATATCTCATACCACTGACAGAAAGGGAAAAATGAAAACTGAAAAAAGGGACACTAGATTCTGTCAAGGAAGTAGACAGAAACACACATTTTAGCGACCTATTTTATTTCTATGATCAGTACCAGGAGAGGCAATCATTTCTCAGCAAGTAGAACTAATGACTCAAATAGATGACGGTATTTTGTGTTAAAATAAGCTGTTGCCCTGTATTTGTGAGAAGCGCCTGAAAACCACCAAAAGATAGCAGACTTATGGAGCTTAAATTCCCTCCTGAGAGCCAGATGCAGTTCCTCCACTGATAAGACTATCTCAGGGCATACCACATCCAGCCCCAGGGGGTCATTGACTACACCCTCCACTATCAACCACCTTGTTGAGCCCTGCCACGCTCTGATGGCCCTCCATAGCAACACCAGTGCCCATGGAACTGAAGTCAGCAGTTTTTAAAACCTACTTTGAAGATGTACAGAAATTATTATATTCTTATTTTTAAATGGTACGCTACAATGTATTTAAATTGTTCTAAAATTTAAAAAGTCCCATTACAGTTGAAAAGCAAACCTACCTCAAAAATCTCTAGAGGGGGACAGGGAAATCTATTCCAATGATGTATCAGCTCCAATGGCACAAGCTAGATTAGCTACAAAAGCATAATTTTTAAAATCTGTCAGGGAGCTGAGAATGCAAAGAAACCTAAACGTGTCAACCTCCACCCTCTGCCCCAAGAGAAAAGGCCAACAGCTGCTTCCTTCCCTACAAAAGCAATGTGAAGAACAGGAAGCCAAAAGAGATACAAATGAGGAGAAAGCAGCTAAATTTTTTTTTTTTTTTTTGAGACAGGGTCTCATTCTGTCACCCAGGCTAGAGTGCAATGGCACCATCATAGTGCACTGCAACCTCAAACTTCGGGGCTCAAGCGATCCTCCTGCCTCAGTCTCCTGAAGAGCTGGGACTGCAGGCACGCGCCACCACGCCCTGCTATTTTTTTCTATTTTTATATAGAGGTGGGGTCTCACTCTTGCTCAGCCTGGCCTTGAACTCTTGGCCTCAAGCAATCCTCCTGCCTTGGTCTCCCAGAATATCCAGCTACATTTTTAACCAACATTAATGGCCACATGTGTACAGCCATAGGACCAGAACTCCAAGGAGCCTCAGCCACAAAGTAAGGCTGTACCACCAGTCAACTCTTTCCCATTGATCTTCACCAAACACACAAGACTACATCAAAGGCTGGGGGTAGGGCAGGAGTTGAGATACATCTGCCCCGAGGCCTGTGGAACCTACCCTCAGGGTATAGCATAAAAGGGTCAGAGCATAAAAACTGAGAAAGTCACTCTGAAGAAGTCCAGGCCACCATGGTAGCTCTCCAAAAGCTGAGGCAGAACAGCTGAGCAGAGGAGATGTCCTGGGGTATAAAAAGCTGGATCAAGACTGAACACAAAGCTAACTTCTCAGTGACCCAGAAAGCTAGCAGTTAGGCTGAAAAACAGAGAGAAATCCTCTATAGTTTGGTAAGCTGGTGATGGGCTGTAAAGTATAAAGAAACCTTCAGAGTTTTGCCATGGTTCAGACCTTAAGCCTTGCTAAAGGGAAAGTCTTAATTCTGCCCTCAAAACATTTGAAGTCAGTAATGAAATGAATCTAACTAAAGCTTCCCCAAAGCCCACACTTATTTCAGTTACAAATTAGATTGACTCAGCACACACACCAGTGGTCTGAAAAAATAATGTAAATTACTACGGACTTTATAATTCTTTTACACACAATGTCTGGCATGCAATCGGAAATTTCAAGGCATGCAAAGAAGGAAGAAAATATAACCCATACTCAAGAGAAGAAATAGCCAAAAGAAGCATATTCAGAGATGATACATATGTTGAAATTATTAGGCAAGCACTTAACTACAAAAAAGTATGTTAAAGGGCCGGGCGCGGTGGCTCACGCCTGTAATCCTAGCACTCTGGGAGGCCGAGGCGGGCGGATCATTCTGAGCTCAGGAGTTCAAGACCAGCCTGAGCAAGAGCGAGACCCCGTCTCTACCAAAAATAGAAAGAAATTAATTGGACAGCTAAAAATATATATAGAAAAAATTAGCCAGGCATGGTGGCGCATGCCTGTAGTCCCAGCTACTCAGGAGGCTGAGACAGTAGGATTGCTTGAGCCCAGGAGGTTGAGGTTGCTGTGAGCTAGGCTAACGCCACGGCACTCGCCCCAGGCAATAGAGTGAGACTCTGTCTCAGAAAAAAAAAAAAAAAAAAAGTATGTTAAAGGATCTAGTAGAAAATATGAACATGAACAGATGGAGAATTTCAGCAAAAGAATGGAAACTATAAAAAAAACTATTTTAAAAAATGTAGAAATGCTCAAAATTAAAAGTAAGATTTCAAAAATGGCTTAACATAGAAAGGATCAGTGAACTTGAAGACAGACCAATAGGAATTATCCACACTAAAAGAAAAAAGAGAAACAAATAGAAAAAAATGGAATAAAGTAAGATGTATGAAACTATATAAAATAGTATTATATATAAGTAATTGGAGTTCCAGGAAAGGAAAGAAAGGGGAACAAAAGAAATATCTGAAGAAGTAGTGGATGAAAAATTTTCAAAACTGATGAAAGATATCAATCCACAGATCCAAGAAACTCAGCAAACCCCAAGCAGGATAAATACAGGAAAAAACATATGCAGGCATGTCATACTTTACCTATTGACAACAAAAGATAAAGAGAAAATCAGTTGGAGAACTATCACATATTACATATGGGAGAAAATACTAAAAAAATAACAGCTAACTTCTTGTCAGAAATAAAAGAGACTGGAAGACAACAGGCCAATATCATCAACGATCTGACAGAAAAAAAAACAAAAAACTGTCAACCTAGAATTTTATACCCAGTGAAAATATTCTTTAAAAATGAAGGCAAATAAAACTTTTTCAGAAAAAGCAAAAACTAAGAGTATTTGTCACTGGCAGACCTGCCTATAAGAAATGCTAAAATAAGTAGTTTAAGCCAAAGGAGATGATACAGATGGAAGAAATGGAGAATACCAGAAACGGTAAATACTTGCGGATAAATATAAAAGTCCATTTTAAATTATCTCTATTTTATGTATGTACACATGTATGTATGTTTTGTATTTTATATATGCACACAGGTAGTCGTGGGTTATGGACAACCCAACTTACAACGTTCCATACTTACAAACTGGCTCCCAAGGCTTCCCATATGGATAATTTATAATTAAACAATTAAGTTAAATTGATAACTCAGGAACTAGTTTCTTCCGCATATGTAAACAAACACGCATGGTGTGAGCAGTTCATTGGTATAGCATCTTTACGCTTAGCATCTAGTCTTGTAGATAGACAGAGAAGCAGCTGACAGAAACACAAGAACATGAAGAATCAGAAGATCCAGAGCCAAGAAAGTTCACAACAACATAATTAACTGAAGCTTTTCATCTCATTGAAGCAGGATTTGTTATGCTCGAGGAGCAAGATCCTAACATTCAGCAGTTTATAAAGGTTTACCGTGCAGTTAGAGAGAACATCAGCTGATATGAGCCCATTTATGGTGAAAAAAAAGAAAACAGCTGTCCAAACAACCCAAGATACCTTTTTCAAGAAACCGACTTCAGTGGTAAGCTCCCTCCTCCAGCACCAGACCCAAACCCTGATTCCCCAGCTCCTACCCTATCCTCTCCAGCACCATCTTCCCATCAATGTCAGCTGCCTTCTTGCCTCAAAAATGCCTCTTCCAGTGAGCAAGACATTGATGTAACATTAGGTGAGTGTTAACCTTTAATATTATTTTTTGAAATTTCTCCTATCTCCTATCTAAACTTTTTGTATGAGTTTGTTTTTATGTTTGAACATAAAAATTCAAATTGTCTGAATTAAAAAAAGAGCACAATAGTTTCTGTAACTTATATTATTACAGTACGGGGATATTATTACTATTATTACAGCATTACACGGTATTATTATTACCATATATGAACCATTATAGTATTGCTGTTGTTGTTATTATTATTACCGTATATGTGCTATTCATCAGGGATCTGAGTTACATAAAAATCCAACCTAAAGATGTTCTCAGAAACATATCTCATCTGTAACCCAGGGACCACCTTTATATGTTTTATGATATCTGTATTTTATATATTTTATTTATATATAATTTATGTTTCTTTTAAACACTACTGACATCTTAAAAATAATAACATTATTGGGTTTATAGCATACATAGATATATAATATATGACAACAACAGTACAAAAGTGGGAGGAGTAAGTGGAATTAGACTGTTTGAAGTTTCTTGCATTATTTGTGAAGTACAACACCTTTATTTGGAGACTATAATAGGTTAAAGATGCATATTATAATCTCTTAAGCAACTACTAAAAATAGCACACAGAAACATAGCCTAAACATTTTTTGAAGATAAAATGGAATATTAAAAATATGCATTTCATCTAAAAGAAGGCAGAAGGTGGAGAAGAGAAACAAAATACATTTTAGATAAATAGAAAACAAATACCAAGGAAGTTATTTTCCAAAGTGTTCCAATATTACCATTACCTCCTTAAACAGCAAATCCTATGGACCAGGAACTATTCTAAACCTAACAATATTGGGACAATTGGCAAAATTTGAATACAGACTATTATATCCGTGTTGTTTCCTAAAATTAACACTATTTACTGTGCTTATATTAGAGAACATTCTTTTTCTTCTTAAGAATTACAGGTAGAAATATTTGGATATAAAGGGACATGATATTTGCAACTTACTCTTCAAAGGTTCAGGAGAAAAAATATAACAGAGAGCAAGATTGAGGGAGATAAGGAAAAAGAGAGCAATAATTATGGAAATCAGTTAACAATTGATGAATATGTATAAACAGTATACAGAGTTCCTTAAATTATTCTTGCCACTCTTCTGGAAGTTTGAAATCATTTGAAAATAAAGTTATGCCACCCGCAGAATTAAATGTGTTCATGAATAGACTGTCTTAAATACGATGCTGTGAAGCTGTCTGAAGTTAAATACATATTAAGTCAATGTTATCATTTTTAAAAAAGACTACACATGGCATGATACCATATTTATAAAGAAAAATAAACCAAACTAAACAACCTATTCTTTGGGAACGCATGCATTCAAACTCCTTGAGGGGAAAAAAAGGCAAGGACTGATAACGGCCAACTCAGGCTGTGACGGCCTCAGGAAGGGGCAGGGGAGCAGGCACAGCAGAGGACAGCAACGGATTCGAAAGCCCTGGCACTGACGTGGTTCTTGAGTTTGGTGGTGGTTTCGTGGGTGCTCTTTACAGTATTTCATTTCAAATCTTGCACGTGTTACATATAATCTTCTGTATGAATCTAATATTACACGTTTTAAAAGGTGGAAATTAAGGAGATGGAAGATCACCTTAAAAAATAAGTTTGAACTGGGACCAACCTTTATATTTAGTGAAAAACTAAATATAATCATTAAGTTGATCCTCAACCCTTACTTGAGCCAATTGACATTTTATTAGATCTAAATTCCTGAAAAATAAATAAATAAATTCCTGGATATAACTCATTCTATTAATAAGTATCTATTGACTACTGCTGTTTTCTCTTTCCTAACAGCCTCGGCTACAAAAGAACAAATACATTTCCTTGAAACCCTTAGTTTAAATTCTCTTGCTAAGACATAACTCTGATATGAATAAATTATGTGCAACATTGTACTGCAAAAGAAAAAATCTCCATGATATGCAGATATGGTCCATTAAATAATTATCTATCACTTTCCTATTATAGGAACCTACGAGAGTCCTTTCTGGGTAATTTGGTATCACTGCCCACTAACTGAGAGAAAACACAATAAAACACAAGGAATTAATAGTATCCTTAAGAGCTTTACTAGATAAATTTAAGTGTCCAAAGTGAAGAACATATATAATGGGAAACTATTCTAGGTGGTTGTCAGGTAACATTCATATATATCAAAAAGTGCTTTATTTGCTTAAAGCATTTATTCAAAAATAAAGAAATACTAGAAAGAAGTCTTGGTTAGCCAAGAGAACAGCCCAACTCTATCCCTCATTCTCTAAGTGACCAAGAAAATCTTTTTCCTCTGCCTCAATTTAACACATTTGAAAAGAGATGATACCCAATTCTGAATTCAGAAGAATTACATCAAATAATCAAAGTTTCTGAGGCAAATGTGTTCCACAAGACATTATTAATTATAAATTGTATTAATGTACACAACTTTACAAAATGCAAAAATTGAAGCACAAGGAAGTTATTTTCCAAAGTGTTCCAATTATTACATTGCTTCACTAAACAGCAAATTCTATGGCCCAGGTACCATTCTAAGTACTGGGATACAGCAATGAACAAAGCAGATGGAGTTCCCACCCTCATGGAACTAACATGTGTTGATCATGTACACAAATGAATGGGTTAGTGCTTTTATGTCAAGAAGTCATTAATAAGGTTTTGAAGTCACCCAAAATTCTGGCAGAACCACAGTGGGTTATAAATGTCCTTGGCTCCATCTCTGACAATGGGTTAACAAGGAACATTCAGTGGTAAGGTCCCAACGGTCATCTACTATTATCCGTATCAGCCCCGTGGTGTTCTATGATGCACAACATGCCCAGCATTTGGACAAAAACAGATGGGCCCTTTGCAGATGTTTCCTGAGATGGTGAAGACCTTGATGCAGTTCTGTATAGGAGGATTGAGAAAAGATGGGGTCCCATGTATTATAAAGGCAGCACCTCCTACTAGAAAATAAGTTATCCCATTTATGACAGAGACATTATTATTATTGGAAATAGCACTTTTTTTTTTTTACAGGAGACTGCCCCAAGTTCCATCTCCAAGGCAAACATGACCCAAGTTCTACTGACTCCCAATTATTCATCATTTATTTCACAGGGGATTAGGTAAATTAAAAAGAAAGAGAGGGAGGGAGGAAGGGGGAAATAAGGAAGGAGAAAGGGATGGGAAGAGAGAAAGAAAACATATAGCTGTCTTTAAAAAATCATCCATGGACTTCTAGTGATGAGAAATTGGAGAATGTTCTCACATTCTCAAGCATGTGAACCCCAGAAACACCTCCAAACCTGTCTGTGGTGCCAGCATAGAACTGGGAGACACCGTCAAGCCCAGCTCTGCACAGACCTCCCCTCCCCACATGTGATGCTGCTGAAATGTGACCCTCACCCAGCCTCCCGGTGTGTTCCCTCTTTCTGCCTCTGTGATCGAGAGACTGAAATTTGAATATTAATAATTTAGGACCGAAGACTTTTTATTTTCAAAATTTCAACTGTAAACAAAAGCAGGCTGTCTGTGTGTGTATGCCAGAGAGAAAAAGAGAAGGAAACTGCTCATGTTCACGGATCTTTTGAAATTCCACTTCTGGGGATGTGAGAATGACGACATTGCATAGAGTCTTTGATGAGACTCTTAATAACTGCAAGGAGCGGCGAGATGTCTCGACAGCACTGCAATCAGCTCTGCTCCCTGCTCAAGTACAGCTATGACATGCTGTCACTTCTCATCCGTCCTCCACACACTGCGTGAGATGCCGGCAGAGAAGCAGCCCCTCCTACTTGGAAAGCGGTACAGTGTTGTATATGGCGTTGTAACAGCTTTCTTTACTGTCTTTACCGCTCTGGGATGGTGGCTCCCACAATGGAAATGAAATCTGGGGTCTGGATAAGGCTGGGTCCCCAGGCATCCCTGTGGGATCCCATTCTGAAGGCGCAGCATCAAGATCAAAGCTTCACTTAGGCTCCTCCAACTCATAAAGGTCTTTATTTTAATGGTAGACGCACAACTGTGCATTTTTCAGCTCTAATACGCTTTCATGGTCACACCTGCTTATTAACCCACATACTGTCTTTCTCAAAATGCTCTAAGAAAGTGACCAGGGTCCTTGGGGGACTATTTCTAAGGTTTACTCTAATGGCATGTACCATTTATTGAGCACTTGCTACGTACAGGTCACTGTACTAAGTATACTTTTTCCATTTAATCTTTACAACATTTAAAGGTAGATATCATTAACCTCATTTTACACTATGGGAAATTGAGACTTAAAAAAGACAAATCATTTGCCTTGGTCATACTGCTAGTAAGAATCTTGGGGCCTGTCCTTCCAAAATCCATGCCTTTAACCAGTATTCTACACTTGCAGGGCAAGCAGCATGATTCGTCAGAAGGAGGGCTTTGCAGTCAGAGCCCTCCCACTAGTTAGCTGCGTGCCCTTAGGTGACCATTTAACCTCACAAGGTTCTGTCACTTTGTCTTCAATACGAGAATCATAATGTCTACCCTGCCTTTCTCCAGGGGTTGGAGATAGTATTGACACCTGTTGCTAAGTTCTAATTAAGTTCATTTCTCATGGACAAACTTCCTTGTCCATCTGTTCAAGATCAGGAACAGGCAGGGGGATGGGGGGTGAGAGAAGAGTTGCAGACACAGGAGGTCTAAAGCTAAATTTAGAAGTTATATGTGTTTCTTTTCACATTGTTTATTTGCTCTTGTGTAACTCTCTGGGGAAACACGGATTCTAATGTTTGACAATGAATTCTACTAACATTAAAATCTGTCTGGACTTGAAATTAAACAATCAAAGTAGGGAACGCCAGGGTATGCACTCAATAAGTAACTAAAGGAAGGCCACAAGCAACGCAGGCAGGGGCAGACGATGCCCACATTTCCTCTGGATCTCACTTAGTGATTAGCCTGTTGATGTTTCATTTCCCATGCACGGGGCTAATTGGTTCTTTGAGTCTCTAGCAAATTAATTTGGTCAATTATTTAATTTCACTCTGTCGGCGATGAATAAAGAACTTAAAACCAATGCAGTGACACTCTTAGCCAAACTGTAACATTTATAGGTTGAACAGCTTTCTGGTTTTTCTCAACTGAGGCATTATGCTAGGATGGGCCTCTTATTTTCCTGAAATTTCAAATTGCCTAGTTGATGCAACACCCATGGAAACCAAACACACACACACACACACACACACACACACACACACACACACACACTCCCGCAGAGCTGATACAAAAATGATGCTGCAAATAGTAGCTAATAAAATCCCAGCGCACACGTTTCGTTCTGCCATCATCAATTAACACAGCACTGACGCAGAAAAAGGTCCCTAACAACGTGCTAGTGAGGACTTTGGGGAACTCTTGGAAAAAACACACACAGAGATCAAGAAATGAAAATGAATTTATGATGGTTTGGTTAAAAGCTACGTTTGAATGAAGAAAATAAAACAGGCTAAGTAATAACTGGGGGACCCCTAATCATACAGTGGGGATTTGGGTATATATAGAAAATGAAATATTCATCATCCCACATGAAACACACTTGTGGCTGAAGCTCTGCAACAGAATCACAAAATTAACCAATTTTTTTCCACTCTTAATATCACCAAAAAGAGCCAAAATGCCAAGGTGGATCTGTTCCAAACTTTTTTTAACATTAGGGACATAGTGAATACTCTCCAACTAGAGGACCACTTGTAACTGAAGCCACCATTAGAGAGATGGCATTTCTGTTAAACCATACGGCATCCTCACTGGTGTTTATGCTGACTTAGAATGTAAATGGACCTGGAACCTCTGTGCCCCATCCTCCAGTTTCCACGGGTCTGTAAGGACAAGAGCCTGGTGCTAGATGGGGACCCACAGGAGCAACAGCACTTTGATAGAGCATGCCTGCTTGCCATTCTGAACACCTGTTCACAGTCTTCCCCTCCAGTCCCCAGGTCCCCCAACAGACTCCACCAAGTCTCAAACATGCACAAAAGCTAAACTTCTAGGAGACACCAGAGAAACTCATGCATAGTCAGAAATGGGGGAGAGTTGTGTGTGAGAAAGAATAGAGGGGATTAGCTTAAATCTGAGATCTTTCTCCTAGCCTTTCTCAGTCTTGTTAAAATTGTTCATCATAGCACAATGTTAGAAATGTTTCCCCTCCAAGAGTCAGAGTAAAAAGTATTGCATTGTCAAGAGATCATTCATTCCCAACTGAGACAGCATTTCAAAGAGCAAAGGCCAGGCCCAAAATCAGAGCCTATTAATACTAATCAGAAACATTCACTTTTGTTATCAGAAACTAAATTAACACAAAAGGTTTAAATTAAGCCTACCCACAGAAGCAGGTGGAGACTAAAGGAGTATCATGCCCCATAATAACCAGGATATGGGAAACTCAAAAAACTCCCTAAAAATACATTGCTTTCTTTTAATTGGGGGGAGGTGGGCAGGGGGGAAGTAACGACAACTTTCATTGAGCACAGGATACTGTGAATTACATAAGAAGTTGCGTTCCAAATGCTGGACCCAGTAAGAGCAATTGAAACATATTTGGAATGTGGTTAAATAGTTTTATCTAATGACTATTAATAAATAAGAAGACCTTTCATTAGTTGGCAGGAGGACAGTTGCTACTGGCCAATTTGATTTTCCTGAAAACGGTGAAGACTCCCACGCACTTTTTTCCCAGACACAGTCCCTAAAGTTCAAAAGTATTGTTTCTGGAATCAGAAGTTGCCATGTAGTGTCATCCTTTTCTTTAAAGGCCTAAGGTCTCCTTTCACATGTTCCCAAATTGTTTGTTTTGGACATTTTTTACTGAAACCCTTTTGAGAGTGAAGAGTTCAGAAACCTCATGGTAAATAAGAAGTTGTTAATCAAGAGGGAATAATGTAAGCAGAGTGAAAAATGAAATTATCCACCCAGGGCACATTGGGTAGCTGACACTTTTAAACCTAAAATAACCAAGATTCCCCAGTATTACTCGAAGTTGTACAGAAGATTTAGTCAAGTGAGCTTAAGAAGATGCCCTAAATCTTGTCGAAAAAAAAATAACCAAGTCCATTCCATCTACCCCTGACTTAGAAATCTACCCCACCCCACCTTCCCATGGTAGGCTGCATCTGGGCTGATTTGCTGGTTCCTCAAACTCAACAGTGAGAGCGCCAAGGACCAGTCACCGACTGCGCCACCTGCTAGGTCCCACCCAACGTTTGGGAGCAGCAAGGCCGAGCACACCTTACAAGTGTCCCCACTTCCCTCTCTACTCTGAGGAGCCCGGCCCAGAGCTGCGTTATCTCTAGTGACTGAAAAGCAAACAGACCTTTAAAAGAAAAGAGGGAGAGCGGGCTGGTATTATATAACAATGTACAGTGAGGAAGGCTTCTAGAAAATGAAAGTAGCCAAAGGAGGGGCAGGGGAAGCGAGGGGAGCGCGGCGTCGGGGAGCTGGCGCCGCCACTTACTCGAAGGCGAAGAAGAGTCCGCTAGTGACCAGGATGAGGATGAGAGTCAGGTAGAAGACGCCCGTCTGCCGGGCCATCATGATCCTCCCGTTGCAGAAGAACTTGTTTCGTCCCGGGAACACCTCCCATTTCCTCCGGGCCGCGATTTTCTTCTTCTTGTGGGGCGACTCCATGGGGGAGGAGCTGTGGGTGCTGATCTGGCTGTACTCGCAGTCTTTCATGGGCCCGCCGCCGCCGGGAGGCATCCACGAGGGCAGCCGGCTGGGGGCGCACACCCCCAGGAGCCCCCCGGCCGCGCGGGCCCCGCCGAGCCACGGCCGCCGCCCGCCGCCCGGCAGCCCCCCGAGCCGCGGCGCCGCGGCCCCTAAACGGGCTCCCGGCTCGGCGACAACTTTGCCGAGGACACCCAGGTTAACCCTTTGCGGAGACCAACTGTCATAGCAGAATCCCCTTTCGAGAGGGACGGTGCTCGCCCGCAGCCCCCGGCAGCGGTCCTCCTTCGCTTCCAGCCCGCGTCCCGGGGCGCGGGGGTCAGCCCGGCCGGCCCCTGGGTCGCCGTGTACTCGCTCCCTTGCACGGCCGCCCGCTTGGCCCCGCCGCCCCCGGGCCCCCGGCCGCGCCTCGGCTCCGGCCCGCCGACCCCCGAGCGCTGCGCCCCGAGGGGACACGAGGCGGCGGCCCCGGCGCTGGCTTTCCTGGGAGCCACTTCTGCGCCTCGGCCAGGTTTATTCTACTCCTTCCTCCGGTGGCGGATCCTCCCAGGAGAGAGCGCTGGAAACTGGGCGGCAGCTCGCGGCACCGGCAACCCCTCCCAGGGGTGGGGACAACCACGCACGTTATTCTGTCAGGAGCGGCTCGGCGAGAGCCCGGGCGCTGCTCGCTCGGCGACCCCGCGTCGGCACGCCTGGCTGCCAAGCCGAGTCCGCGGCCCCCGCGCGGGGCTGCCGGGGCGCCCGGGCCGAGGTTGGCGGCGGCTCGCGTGCTGCGCGGCGAGGGATCCCTCGCTTCCTTCTGCCCAGAGGAGCCAGCCCTGGCGCGAGCAGGGCCGCCGGAGGGCCGCGGGGACACCGCCACAGACACTTGTTTGCAAGGCTCAGCCCCCGCGCGCGCGCTGCGCTCCGAGCGGGTCCGCCTCCTCCCGGCCGGGTGGGCGGTGGCGCCCGCGCCTCGCCAGCCGGGCTCCTCCTCCTGCTCCTCCTCCTCGCGGGCGAAGCCCGGGCACTGCGGGGTCCCAGCCTCAGTCCCCCCGGGCCGGACGGGCCTGGTGCGGCCCCAGGGGAAGGCGCCCGGGCTCCCTATGGCATCGCGCGAGGCGGGGTCGGGTCGGGCGGCCGCGGCGCGCAGTGCGCTCTCCGCAGACTTCTGTCCGCCTCCCGACTTCGCCGCCCGGTTTATTCGCCGCAGCAGCTGCCGCCTCAAGACACGCACATTCACATGGCAACCGGCAAACCCATTCTTGCCACTCCCCGGGACCTGAGGA
The DNA here is from genome assembly GCA_004363605.1 of Indri indri. NCBI lineage: Eukaryota > Metazoa > Chordata > Mammalia > Primates > Indriidae > Indri > Indri indri. The sequence continues at coordinate 19,979 of RJWJ010008966.1, read as the reverse complement.
GCCACGGCGCGGAGAGGTGACCCTCTCTGGCCTGCCCGGCTCTTCTCTTCCTCCCCAGCGGGCGGCCGGTCGGGTCTTCAGGGGACTCTACCGGCCCCGGGGATGGGGTGGGGGTGCTGGGAGACAGGGTGGGCAGGAACGGCGAGGCAGGCCTGACTCCGGGACCGGGCTGTGGGCGAGGGTCTCGGGCCCTGCTCGACCGGCTTCTAGGCCGGGAGCGAAGCGGGGAGCGGAGGGGTCAGGGTCCCGTCCGGCCCCGGCTTCCCTCCCGGAGTAAAAGCCCCTTGGTGGCCAGTCTCTGTTTGGGTTGCTGCCTTCCCCGTCCCTTCGGTCTCCACTTCTCACAGACTCTCACAATCAGCTGGTTTTATTTCTCCCTCCTTTCCCCTGCAGAGCCCCCTCGGCCGCAGAGGGACCGCGCACGCCTCCCTCCGTCCCGGCCTGACAGCCCCTGCGGATCGGCGGCGCAGCCCTCGGGCGCTCCTCGCGCCCTCCCAGGCGCTGCCGCGGGTTGTGCACCCTCGCAGGGGTGGGCACAGCCAGTGTGGGTCGCGCAAAGCGAGGGCAGCTGGGCGGGGCGCTCGGTTTTCCGAGCCCCACTTTCCTTTCACGGCCCACTGGGATGTGTAGTTCTTCCTCTCGCCGTCTGGCTCCGAGAGGAAACACGACTTGGGGACCGAAAAACTACAAGTCCCTGCATCCCCCGCGACGAGGGCAGGAGAGGCGCGGTGCTGGGCGTTCTGGGGCTTGGTGTTTGGAGATGGGAACCGACAAAGCGGATGGTGGGAGACGGTGCCTTCTCTGTGCTGACGGTGCCTTCTCCGTGCTGGTCACTCTGCACATGACACATGTTCTTTGTCTAATCTTCACAACCCTGCGAGGCACTATTGTATCCAGCTTAGAGAAAGCTTACCTACTGGCCAAACGTCACAGCTCCCCAGTGGTAGAAATGGCTTTGAACTCAGAGCCCTGAGTATGTACCTTACAAAGCATGCCTTGGAGAGCATTTGCAAGGGGAGATGAGATTGGCTTATCCAAAAGGGCCGGTGGAGAAGGACTTCCTGTTGTAAGGGGTAAGTGGTGGGAATGGCAATCAGAGTATGACATAAAATTATAAGGAGTTATGAATAAAAATGGAAATTACAGGGGTCCATTCAAAAGCAGGTTGGGGCGTCGGGTGAATGGATCTTAAACACACGATCAGAATTGGGTTTGAATTATTTTAGGTATTGTTTGAGAGACAAGCACATTACAGGGACAATTAAGTACTTTGTGGCTGGACTATTTTTTAAAAACCAACTGGCAAGCCTCAGACATTTCAAGAGAAAGCGCTTATATGCTCTTCTGTGCTTTAGCTAATGGGATCGTGGGATATTATTCTTATTCTATTTATTACAAGCACCTTTTCTGTGGGTGCTCAATTATAATAATACACTAGATCCATTGACTTGATGGCTTTAAAAAAGACTCCCACTCTTGTTCTCAATTAAGACCAAATTTTTCTGTCATCATGGTTATGCTTTTTAAAAGTCCTTATCTGTTAGAGATACAAGCTAAGGTATCTGCAAGTGAAATGATACAAAGTCAGAAATGTGCTTTAAAACACTCCAGCCCATCCATTTCACTCCCCCCGCCTGCCCCGCCCCAGACATGGGGATATAGATGAAACAGTATTGGCAACTGTTAAAAATTGTCGATGATGGGTGATGTATCTGTATTTAATTATAGATTGCTGCAAATTACCACAAATCTCGTGGCTTTAAAACAACACAGATTTTTCTCACAGTTTCTGTGGGTCAGGGGTCCAGGCACACTGAGTCCTTAGGGCCTCACACCTGCTATCAAGGTGCTGGCCAGGCTGCATTCTCATCACCTGGAGAACTGGCTTCCGCTCTCACGCAGTCACTGGCAGAATGCATCTCCTTGCAGCTGTAGGACTGAAGGCCCTGGCTTCTTGCTGGCTGTAGACTGGAAACTGTCCTCGGCTTCAAGAGGGTGCCTGCAGTTCCTAGAGGTCACCTGGACTTCATTGTCACCTAGGCCTTCCCAGCATGGCCACTTACTTCATCAAGTCAGCAAGGAGAGTTCCCAGAGTGAGTCTGCTAGCAAGACAGAATCTTATGTAACATAAAGTGATCACACAGGGACAAAATAAAATGTGCACATTCTATTGGCCAGAAAGCAAGTGAGAGGTTGCACACACTCAAGGGCAGGGGATTATGCAAGGGTGTGAACACTAGGGTGAGGGGCCACCCTGCAGTCTGTCTCCCACAGTGTGCAAGAGGGTCCACTGTGCTATTCCTATTCACTACATCTATTTACGTTTATGTTTGAAATTTTCCATAAAATAGAAAGTGAATTATTCATAAAATTTAGTCTAAATTTTCCACAGCAAATAAGATATGTTGATAGATTTCTAAATAAGCTGATATGATTGTTTATAGCTGTCTTACTAGGTATTATTACTTGTTTCTTCCCACTCCATGTATTCTAAAATCTCTGGAAATCAGTTTACTTATACGTTGACTCTTACTTAAGGGAGTTTACTGGAAGCTGGTGTGATAGCCAAGGATTTTAGCTCAGTTTAGATACAGTTGACCCTTGAACGACACAGGTTTGAACTGTGTGGGTCCACTTACATGGGGATTTTTTCCAACCAAAGGCAGATCAAAAATATAGTATTCCCAGGATGTGAAGACCACATGTAGCGAGGGCTATGGCCAACTTTTCGTATACACGGGTTCCATGGGGTGATTGAGGGACTTGAATATGTGCAGATTTGGGTTTATGCATATACTGAGGGATGACTGCAAATCCTACTGTATAAGGCATGGTAGAGTTCATTCATTCAATTCACCATTATTTCTTTTGGAGCCTAGATCGTACTGAGTACTGTTTTAGAAGCAGGGATATGAAATGACCTGAGATAGAAGTTTATATTTGGGGGCTGGGGGAGAGGCGGAGGGAACAAACAATGAACAAATAAATGACCAAGTAATAAGACAATTTCAGAGAGCAATTATAAGAATGAAAAAACAAAGCAGGGTTGTGGGCTAGAGAGGCTGAGGTCGGGCGAGGGACCTCTGTGAAGGAGACCTTTGAGCAGGGAAACGAAGAATGAGAAACAGCAAGTGCAAAGGCCAAGGCACAGCAAGCCCAGAAAATTCTAGGGGCACAAAGGGAAAAGCAGTCTGGCTGGTGTGGAGTGAGGGCCAGGGAGAGAGGTAGGAGACCCGGGAGGCATCTGGCTTCCACATGCACTGAAAGTCGCTTACCCTGTAGCCACCATTGGTTCAAGTGGGGAGTGAGAAAGGAGAGTCACATACCCTCCTTGCCCTCTTGGAATACAGAGATTCCAAACTTTAACGTTTGTAATGCTAGAAGGACCTCAGTGCATCTAGAATTACAGACCAAAACATTTATTTATTTTGCAAATGAGGACACTGAAGCCCAGAAAAGCCAAGTAACCTGCTAAAAATTCCTTGAGAATGCCTCACACATAACAAATAATCCAAAAATCAATCTCAAATTGAAAGAGTACATGATCTGACTTAAATCTGTGGAAAACTGAGAATGGATAATTATTTAGTGCCTGTCATGTACAAGGCAGTGTGATAAAGAAGGCGAATATGGCAGAGAAACTACAATCTAGGTTGGAAAATGAGATAGAGACACACGAAAAATTAAATAAAAGAAAAATAAAAGAAAAATATCTTTTCTCAGGTATCTTTTTGTATTAGGTAATATCCTGTATCTTTGCACATTTAGCTCATTAAATCCAGAGGACAACAGGATGGAGCAGGGATTATTACCTTTCACAGAGGAGGAAACTGAAGGTCAGAGAAGCTGGGTGACTTGCCCCAGGTTTCACAGTGAGCAGTGGAGTCAGGTTCCAGGCCAGGTGAGTATGTCTGATTCCAGCTTTTCTACAGCCACACAAATGGAAAGAGTGCACTGTGTCCGATTAACTGCCAACTGAGTAGAATAAGGACAAGTATTCTGATTCCGGAGGGAAGAGAAATCTCAGGCCCAGACTGTAGCCAAGTGCAACTCTGTGACAATTTGGACAGGCAAAGCAAGAGGGGCTAGTCGTCTCTTGGGGAAACGGGAATGGATATAGAAAAGTAATTTGGTGGGAAAACACATGGTGTTCCTAGTAGAATTGACCAGGATCCAAGTGCATGTAATTTATTTGAGACAGGATTCCAGAAAATGCCTCTGCATTAGTGAGGAAGCAAGATAGTGAGGGACAAGGAACCAATAAAGCATAAATTATCAAGCAGGATACCACTGCGGGCCACTGAAGCTCAGACACTCCAGGGAACCCTCCGGCAGGTCTGAGTTATCCCAACTTGGGGGTGAGGAAGCTGAAGCTTATCCACCAACTTCCCATCTGTCACCAGTCAAGATCTGCTTTGGGAGCATTAACTCTTTACCTTCCCTACATTTTTACCTCTCTCCTGAAGCTGCCGTAGCTGGCACTGCCATTAGGACTTAGAGCAGCAAGCCACCCCTCCCTTGATTGTTGCTGGTATCTTTGATTCCAGTTGGTCTTTCCCTGCTCTCATCTACTCAGTGGATTCACTGACAAGAGGGGTTATGTTATTAACAAAATTAGAGCTTTGTTCCTTTTATCTGAGCAGCTCAAAGCATTCCACAGACCCATCTCATTAGTTCTCAGAATACCTTCGGCAGCCAGGAGGAAGTAGGGTCTTATCCATCCAAAAGGGGAAGACTTTCAGATCCCAGGTCACTGAGTGATTTATATACCTTTCAGGGCGGGGATGAGTGTGCACCCCATGTGGTCAAGGTACATACAGGTCAAAGGTATGCAGTGCTAGGAGAACTCTGAAATTGCCAGAAGGGATTTCATCTGAGAGTTCTAGGATGGCAAGAAATAACTGCTGAAGTAACTCCCATACCAAACAGACACCTTAATTCCTTTTTACCCAGAGAGTTTGCTTACATTTTTATGTGTGCTAAGGACATTTGAGAATGTCTTGTGTCAAAACATGTGGGATGCTTAAAGTAATAAACTTGGAACCACAAGAAAAAATTAGTTTAAAGCAGAAAAACTTCAATCCAAAACTTTCTTGTAATTTTTCCCCAAGTGACCTTTTCTTGTGTTTTTTAACACAAAAATATTACTTTTTAATGTGTTTATAAAAATAATACCTGTAGGCTATGTAGGGTGGTTCATGCCTGTAATCCTAGCACCGTGGGAGGCCGAGGCAGGAGAATAACTTGAGGCCAGGAGTTCAAGACCAGCCTGAGCAACATATACCCCAATCTCTAAAAAGAATAGGAAACTTAGCTAGGTATGGGGGCACACACCTGTAGTCCCAGCTACTTAGGAAGCTGAGGCAAGAGGATAGATTGAGCCCAGGAGTTTGAGGTTGCAGTGAGCTATGGTGGTGCCACTGCACTCTAGCCCAGGTGACAGAGTGAACAGAGAGAGACGCTGTCTCAAAGAAAACAAAAAAGGGATTTTAAGAAATGCCTATTGCTATTTCTAAACTAAAGCTAGTCAACAACATAACTCGTTTCACTTTTATTTATTCTTTGAATACATGGAAAACAGATCCAAGGACAACCTTTTCTTGGCATCCTTTTTGCCATTTCTTGAGAGTAAAAACCTCACTGGAATGAATACATGAAACTGCCTATCTCCAAGGTTGGTTGTGAGATCAAAAAATATATGTGAAAGTGCCCTGTCAATAGTAAATTCGTGTGCAGGTATTAATTGTAATTCTTATTATTCTCCCTTTCCTCAGTTAGCAGTTTTTACTATTTAATATTGGTTTCTTTCGAAAGGTAATTGAGATCTTTACGAAAGTGTTTACTTAGGAGGATTTCTACGGGGGAATCAATAGCCTGATTGCTAAATTTGGTGGGGCGGAGGGTAGTGTGTATCCTTATTCTCCCACTAACATCTGTTTAACTAGACATTTGTAACATCTGAAGATTATTCCTATTTTGGGTGTAAAAAATCAGGAATATTCTTGATTATAAAAGATTCAGTAAGATAAAGAATGCAAATACATTTTTCAAAAATTTTCATGTTTGTATCTTTCTGTTGCTCCTATATTATTACACTTTAAGAGACATTTAATTTGTTCTAATACAGACTTATTTCTGGGTTTAAATTATTTCAGAACATAACAGGATTTTACACTTTAGGTATCTTAAAATCTTTTCTGCAACAACATAGATACACTTTTAATAGACTAGGGTTATTCTCAACCTTTTTATTTTGCTCATTTAGATACTTTGGGGGGAAAAAAATCAGGTTATGTATTTTTGTTAGGAGGACCAATGAAGTAATGTTGTGTTTCTCTCAGTATCGTGTCAAAAGATATATGATGATGGTTTGTCCCAACATTGGTGACATTTATTTTGATCATTAGGGTAAGATGGCTCCACCAGATTTTTTTCAGTATAAAATTACTACTTTACCTTTGTAATTAATAATTACAGAGACAAAGACTGTGTAAATATCTTGTTCTTTAACAAACTTTCACCCACTAATTTTAGTATACATTGATGATTTTCTAATTCTTTCTTTTTCTCTTTTTTATCTTTCTCTCTTTCCCTTCCTTTCTTCCTTCGTTCCTTCCTTCCTCCTTCCATCTCTCCTCCTTCCGTTTCCACCCTCCTCCCTCTATTCCTCTTCCTCTTTCTTTCTCTCCCTGTTTCTCTCCTTCCCTTTCTCTCTCTTTCTTGGCATTTATGGTAAGAAAGCACTTTCTCTTCTTCCCCATTTATGTATCTATTCATTCTATACGTATTGGTATATTTACACCAGTATGGCCTTATAGATACTTATTTTATTCAATGGGTTATAATCTATTATTATTGATAGTTACTTTGATATCCAAATTGTTCCACATTTGGCTAGGGAGAGCCCCTTGAACTAACTCCATTTGACATTCCTTGAGCACTTGCTTCCTTGTTCTCTGATTCAGTCAAAAGTTCTAGGCTCATCTCGTACTTTCCCTGTCCCAACCCTGCAATCTGTCATTTCTCCAAGGGGTCCTAGTTCCTTTTAGTAGAAAATATAATATGTGTTTGTGTAACTCTATTTTTATCTTTATAAAAACACAGACACGCATACACGTATATATACTTATTTTCTTCAATATTAAAAATGATACGTTCAAACTGATTCATGTCATTCCAATTTAAAACTACAGGCTATATTCCCTTTTCATTTTCCATATTCGTAGCATCGTCCTTCTGTGGTCCTCAATATATTTACTCATTTCCTCAAGCTTAGAATACAAACAAGGTTTAAGAATTGCTAACCCATGCCATCACAAAAAACAAGCCGGCAAACTAGAGTTAAATACTTATTTACAGTTCTTTTTTATTTTAGAAAATTTTTAAAAAATAAGATAGTAGATATCTGTCATGTTTCTATAGTTATAATTTTTTTCTAATTTGGTCTTGAGGTCTCTATCGAGAGTGTTCATAAGGCAAGATCAGCACTCTCTAGAACTCTAACTGCGGGAAGTTAGGTTTGAGTGCCTCAGTCAAGTGAGATATAAAGAGGAAGTAAACCCAAAATGCATGAAACGGAAGACATTTTTTACTCACAGGTCCCAGAGAGGTTCAGGGTGCCTCTGCAGTCGGCAGCAAGTGGAGAGACAAAAAGACAGCACGGGGTGGGACCTGTGGGACTGTCTTTACTGAGCTCCATGGGCATGCTCCCTTAGGCTTTCCTGCAGGGGGTGTGGATCGGCGAGTTTAAAGAAAACATGCACAAAGGGGGAAACTTATGGACGTGATCTAATGTTGACCATTAGGTTTCATAGTGGTCAGCAGCTGTGGGCTGTATTGAGTTGAGTTAGTGAGATGAAAAAAACGAGTGGGTTATATCAAAGACAACCACGTGGGGAGGGGAAGTTTTAACTAGGGCAAAGGTGACAGGGTACGACTGGGTTTTAAACAACTTATATCAGACCTAAAAATGGATGCCAACCTCTTTTAATTAATTGATTAATTAGTTAATTAATTATCTATTTATGATGTAATTAACTCCAATGAACTACATCAAAGAGCCAGAGCACTGACAATAACATAAGTCTGCCTGCAAGTTTCTTCCCCACCAGATCTCTCTTTCCCCGACCTAAGGCAACCACTTGCCTACTATTACCTTGGTTTTTTTTTTCTAAGTTTCATTTTATAAAAAAAATAAAAAATTTAAAAGAATGGATGCCAAGGTAGCAACTATATTAAATAGATTTATGACAATATCCTTGCATTGTTCCCTATCTTAGGGCGAAAGCATCACATATTTCATCATTAAGTCTGATGTTGCATTTAGGGTTTTTATAGTTGCCTTTTATCAGATTGAGAAAGTTTTCTTCTATTTCTAGTTTGCTGTGGGTTTCCATATGTATGGGTGTTGAATTTCATCAGATGTTCTTTCTGCATCTGTTAACATGATTAGTTTTCTCCTTTAGTCTGTTACTATAATAGATTACATTGATTAATAATTGAATGCAAAAAAACTTTACATTTCTTTTCCTACCTTCTTTTGGTTTTATCAAAACAAAATTTTCATATTCCATTTTAATTCCTCTACCGGCTTTTCAGCTATACCTCTTTGCCTTACTTTCTTAGTGGTTATTCTGGGAAGTAAAATATACATACCTAACTTACCACAGTCTTTAGAGGTTAACATAGTATAGTCTTTTATATTCAGCCACAAAATTAAAATTTCTGATCATCTTTATTTTTCCTTTCTATATATCTGAATATTCATCTGGTGTCAATTTCTTTCAGCCTAAAGAAATGCTAAAGAAAATTTCCTTTATCTGAAAATATCTTAGTTTACTTTCATTTTCTAAAGATATTTTGGCTAGATGCAAACTTCCGGGTTGATAGGTGGTTTTTTCCCCCAATACTTTCAAAGTTGTTATTCCACTGTCTTCTAGAATCCATTGTTTCCGCTGAGAAGTTGTCATTTGTGCTATTGTTCCCCAACATGTGATATATTATAAAAAGGGCTACTCTCAAGGCTTCGCTTTTCAGTTTGATCATGATGCGCCCAGGTGTTATTTCTCTTTTTTAATCTTGCTTAAGTTTCAGAGCATCTTAGATTTGTAAGTTTATACTTCTTAAACAATTTGGGAAAATTTTGATCATTATTTTTTCAAACATTTGTATATGGCCCCATTATCTCTCTCTCTCTTCTCATTCTGGGAATCCAGTTCCTTATATGCTAAACTGCTTGATATTTTCCCGCAGTTTAATGAGATAAAAGTCTTTTTTTCATGTTCTTCAGATCAGTTAACTTCTATTGATCTGTCTTCAAGTTCACTGACCCTTTCTTCAGCCACCTCCAATTTGCCGTTACACCCATCCGATGCATTTTACATTTCAGATGCTTTACTTTTCAGTTCTTGAATTTCCGTTTGGTTCCTTTTTAGAGTTTCCCTTTCTTGTTGAGTTTTATCTATGTGTTAATTTATTATGATCGTATTTTCCTTTAAGTCCTAATTGTCCTTGTAAATATACTTTTGAAGTCCTTATCTACTGATTCCGACATCTGAGCTAACTCATGGTTGACTCCTATTCATTGATTTTTCTCCTTGTTTATGGGTCACATTTTCCTGCTTCTTCATACGTCTAGTAATGTTTTATTAGCAGTGTTGGTCACTGAGGTTTAGGCAAGATATGGGAGCTGTCAAGCACAGGTTAGAAGGAATACCCGGAAAAGAAGGAATGCATGCTTAATCCCCTGGGAAGGAGCATGCAGGGTGAAGTGCTAAGTTACCCACCAACACTGTCAGCCCACCCCACCCCTGCCGATGGTTCTGTCCACATGTAAAACCATCACCGCTAGAAAAACTCATTGTGTTACTTGATCTCAGTCAGCTCTTCTCCACTAAATATTTATTATCCTCCTGGAAAAAGGGAAAGTGGGTAATAAAAATTCCATTTCTTAGTTTTGTTGTCTTAACAGTGCAAGAAATCTAGCTATCTAGATTAACACAGATGTTCAGTGACTTTGAGGCAAAGCTTTGAAAAATCTATTTAGACTGAAAATCTATTCATGGAAGGGGAGAACCAAGAAGAAAAAGAAACAAAAGAAGCCTAAATGACATAAGGTTGAACCTTAAAAGTGCTGGGTACCTAAGGTAAAGGTGGGTAATGTTGGTGAACTTCATCCGTCCAGAATCCCAGGCCTACGTATAGTCCATGGGGACACGGAGGTGGGGGAGGACCCGTCTCTGATGATAGGATGATGACAGAAGTGTAGCTGAGGACTCTCCGCAGGGCAGAGTGGAATAACTGCCACAGCGATTGTGCACACAAGAGAGCATAGTGTCACCACGGAAGGAATGACTACTTGTGGTCAGTTCCACAGGGGAAGCTGGCATTTGGCCTTTACTGAAACTCTATGCATCATCAATCAAATGGATGAAAAGAAAATTCCAAAACTAAGGATAAAGACCACTATGGTGATATGTTCAAATGACTGTGAATGAAGAACTGCTTTTAAAAGTGTATGTGCTGGCCGGGCATGGTGGCTCACGCCTGTAATCCCAGCACTTCGGGGGCTGAGGCAAGAGGATCACTTGGGTCCAGGAGTTTGATACCAGCCTGGGCACCATAGCAAGACCCTGTCTCTAAAAAAAAAAAAAAGAAAAAATAGCCAGGGTGGTGGCACGCACCTGTAGTCCCAGCTACTCAGAAGGCTGAGGCAGGAGGATCACTTAAGCCCAGGAGTTCAAGGCTGCACTGAGCTATGATAATGTCACTGCACTTCAGCCTGGGTGACAGAGCGAGACTCTGTCTCAAATTACATATACATGTGTGCGTCTGTGTGTGTGTGCACGCGCGCGTGTGTGAGAAAATAAATTTCTATGGTTTAAGCCATCTTGTCTGTGAGACTTTGCTACGGCAGCCCTAGCAGACGAATACAACATGGTACACTTGAAAAGATGGTAAAAATCCTGTATTGACCTATAAGTATATTCAAACCATATTATCGAATTTTTAAAAAGCAGGCTACCAAACATGTAGAGAATGATCCCGTTTTTATAAAATTACGCAACTGTATGCATAAATATAGCTAGAAAGATGACAAATGTTTATGTCTAATAGTTTGTGTGACATTTTGTACGTTTTTCACCGGATTTTTCTGCATTGGCCCATTATTTCAATAAGCATGTGAATGGATTAATTCAATTGGGAATAAATATATACAGCAACAAAAAAATGTAGCTCAGGGCAGAACCTTGGGGAATGCTGATGTTTAAGGGACAGAGGTAGGAGCCAGCAAGGGTGACAAAGAAGGATCCGTCGAAGAGGAGGAAAACCCGAAGTGGAATTCCAGAGGAGCCACTGAGGGCAGGGTGTAAAAGGAGCAGGTGCTCAGCACTACAGAGAGGGAGTTGCACGGACGTCTGGCAGGAGAGTGTTGCATTTGAAACCAGGAGTGCGCGCTGTCGTCTGAGAGAGCGGCTTGAGCGAGCGGGGAGGCCAGTGTGTGTAAGCTTCGCTAGAAGAATGGCAGTGAGGAGGGAAGGAAGGAAAGCCACAAGTGGTGGGAAGAATTAGAGACCTTCAGGCACTGAAGCAGATTGTTCATCCTGAACACAAATCCGAGGATGTTGAGAAGATATTTACCCTAGAAACGCAGAAAGAGGTACCCTAGCAACACATGCCAAGCTGCCCGAGTCTGCACCGCACTGAAGATGTTCCTGGACCCATTCTGGTGTCATCTGTCAATTAGCCTGTAGCCTTTGCTTACGGGGAAAGACGTGTCTATAAACCCAAGGCCTTGGCAGTGAAATCACTTAGCAGCCCCTCTAAGTGACGGCCACAGCCAGCACAATTTGCTATTAGAAAGGTTCCACCATGTAACAGTTTTATAAACTCATTTGGCTACTGGGGAACACGCTTTCTTATCTAGTTTCTCTACCTCTTAGCCAGGTTCCCTTAGGAGGAGGATACGGTAAAAGCTATATACTGTAGTCAGAGAGAGAGGGAGAGAGAAAGGGAGGATATTTGTTTAGAAAGTGTGCCAGGCATTGCTTGTTTCTCCTTCATCTTGGCCAGGAAGCCCTGGGATGGTATAACATCAGTATTTACATGTACAGATGTGTGCATATATATGGATATAGATAGAAGCATATATATTTCATATATAATATATATAAATCTACCCAAGTGCAGTATTTGAGTATCGTTATGTGCCAAGCAGCATACTACAGTTTACTTGAGCTATTTTATTTAATCTTTACACAACCCCAATTAAGTAGATACTATTATTATCCTCTTTTTATAGATGAGCAAACTAGGGCCTAGAAAAGTTATGTGATCTGCTTGAGACCACATAAACTATTTGATTTACAGTCATTTCCAGGGTGCTATGGAGGCCACAGGGTGGCTGTAGACATCAGAGCTCCCACTGAGGAGCTTGCACCCTGGAAGTGTGAATTTGGCACAGGTGGAGCTCACCACACCTGAGAGCAGCATAGAGATGCGGACTGAGAGGGGCCAGGTGTTTGCCCCTGGCTGGGACAACCAGAAGATTTCTAAAAAGAGGTCACTTTAAAATTCCACTTTGATGGGTGGGAAGATTCCATTCACCACAAAATCGGTACTACATCTATGTTTTCTACCTTTTTTTTTCTTTGTGTTACCCTTCCTCATCTCTTTTCAAGCTATCCCTAAATATCAAGGCATCACTAGTGCCACTATCTTTTTATTCCCATCATCTTTTATGTCCTTCGGGATGTTGACATTCCTTAGCAATAACAGGCAGAGCTGGACGTGCTCAGCTGCCAAAGCAGCTTCAATTGCTCAACAGCACTGGTAAGGGTGACCTGGTCATAGGGACTTCATTGAAGGACAGTAGCCCCTTTCCTTCGGATGGGTGTCTCTGAGTGCGGTGTGTCTCCAGCTGCTAGCGGAGACATGGTCTTAGACGATCAAAATTCACCCCTGAGGCATTTCTGAGCACAGCTCTGTCCCAAGATAGAGATGCTGTTTGAATTCACCTTTCACTGCTATCTGTTAAATAAAATGCAAAACTCCTTGTCTCTTTAAATTTGGAAAGTAAAAAGATCGCGTGTTCAACTTCAGATCTGTGAGCAGGTAGCTCAGTGCGCCACCTGAGCCGAGCATGGATAGGAAGGTCCACGGGACTAGGCGTTCTGCGGCGCTCCCCAGCACCCACAGATGACGCCGCTTCCTCTGACGCTGTCTCTAGTGGGCTGAGTTGCTCCACCAGATGCAGAAATTAATTGTTAGAATAAATTACTCTTTAAAATATTAAAAACACTTTTTGCATTGCTCACACTCAAATGTCTATATTTCCACAGTCTGAATGACACCATAATCAGAAGGCAGGAGACATGTTTTCAAAAGGTTCTTTAAGCAAAGAGCAATTTCTGAATACCTACAGAAAACAAATCAAATATATTTTTTTAATTGAAAAGAGTCATTTGTTCTTATCAAAGCCAAATTTTGCCTTCTAAGAACCAAAGCTCATGATGGCTGATAACTCCATCTGCTGTAAGAAGCCTCAACAACTTAAGACAAGCTCTCAATAGACAAAAAACGGAAACACCTGACTGCAGTGCCAGAATTGTACATTTTGGACCTATAGAAAGGATGAAAATGTTTCCATACCTCTTTCGAGCACATGCAGGAAATGAGAAACTCCGTCTTCCCCGTTTCTTCAGAATAGGAGGAGTGCAGCAAGGGGTGCTGTAAAACCAAAATAGCTGAATCTTCAAACGTTTCCTCTGTTACTTCAGAGTATTTTAAAATCTGGATACCTAAGTGTCATTCCTCCTCAGTTTAAAAATAATGCTATTTTTATTATGGTGTCCTGTGGAAACTATTTCCCTAGGCATGGCAACAGCCATATCTGAACAGGGAATTATTTATTTGAGCCCATTTTCCTTACGAGTTTTGGATGACACAAACCCATATTTATCCCAGTGGATTCTTCAAGGCTAAGCCCTGCCCACTCTTGGAGAATCATCTACTGCTGCCATGGCCACACTCCCAGCTGCTAAGTGGCCAAGGAAAATCATTCTGTTCCCCAGAAATCAGTCTGAGAAACTTCAGGTCCTCAGGGACTGATGAAAATTTACAGAATCTGTGACCAAATTGTCAGAAGTCTCCAAATCTGCTTAAGGTCAAATGTCAAATAAAGCAATGAGGCTGAGAAGACACAGAAGCATCACAAGCAGTCTTCCATCCATGCATAGGAGAGTGTTCCCTTTGCATAATGCAGATTTCTGACAACACATTATTATTCTCTAAGAATTAAGAAAGGGGAAACTTCTGCTTCCACCTATGAATGGGTAGCTTGTATCAGACTACCTCTCCCACAGAAACAACCATAAGGGCAGGATAAAGCAATTCTCCCCCAAACAGAGATTACAAACAGCTGTAAAAACAACAGAGAGTCATCAAAGACACCAGTACTTAATTATTGAGTCAAGATCCTGGAGAGAAATGAAATGCGTTGAGGTGAGCCACATAACTGCCACTGCTATTTTCCACAAGGAATTTTCTGTGCCCTAGAGGCCAAATACGTCAATAAGATGACCTAGGGCTGTAAGAGTCTCACTGAGCTGGGGAGGTGAAAAGTAGAATTCAGGGCATCAAACTGAAAGGATTTGAGGAGTCAGTATCCTAGAGAAGTGGGCCCCACATTCTCTGTATAATTTCCCTTCAAGGCATTGCTCTAATTCTAAACTAAGCATGCACAGTCCAAGAGGCAAGAAACCAAGCAACCACACAACAAACAGCTTGTGAACTAGAGATTTTAGTGGTCTCATGGTCCTAGGAAGACAAAACTTACAGTTCAGGACCCTCCAAAAAAGAGGGTTCCTTGTAAGCACTCCAGAGTTTTAATTGAGATCTCTAAACAGCCACACACCAGGAGTAAGATTAAATAAGAAATAAAATAGCCCTCACAAAACCTGATACTGAAAATTGTTTGGCAAAATCTGCCATGCACCTATCCTGTTACCCAGCGATCCCACTTCTAGATGTATACCCAACAGAGTTGCATCAAAACATATGTACACAAAGAATGTTCATTGTAGCACCATTCATAATAGTCCCAGACTGAAAATAACACAAATATCTATCAATAGTAGAATACATAAATAAATTGTGGAATAGTCATGTGATGGAATACTACACAGAATGAAAATCAACAAACTACTGGTAGCTGTACAACATGAATGAATCCCACAAATAATATATTGAGTGGAAAAAACAGACACACACACACAAAACCAGATACAGCAAAAACAACACCTACTGCATTGTTTCTTTTATACAAAGTTCAAAAACAAGGAAAAACCTATGGTGACAGCAGTGACAATAGTGGTTACCTTTGGAAGGGTTTTAACGGGGCGGGAGGCGTGGGGAGGTTTCTGGGGGCTGGTAATGTTTCATAGCTTGATCTGGGTGGGGCTGACTCAATTGTGTTTACTCTAAAAATTCGTTGAACTGAGTACCTAAGATGTGTGCCCTTTCCTGCATACATGGTGTATTTCCATTTTAAGAGTATAAAAGAAATGGTTCTCAGTTCAAGGCTCCTCTCCGTCAAGAAGCCTGTCTATCCTCGTGCACTTTCATCACTAGATTTTTGCCGTTGACTCTTAAATCTCTGTTGTCAGCTCCTACCACTCTCTAGTCCTTCCCTAGACATCTATACTGACATGACCCGTTAACCTTGCAAACGCGGAGTCTAGGACAGAACGAACCTCAGCCACCCCACGTACGTGGGCTGGTGGCGCCTCGGTTCCGAGTACCTTCTCTGGCATCTGTCATTGCCTTATGTCCCTTGTTGCCTATCTCACATTGTCAAGGCCTGCAAGCCTTCCTCTCAACTTTCACCTGGGGCCTTTTCTCCTTTCCATGACATCAGTCAGGGTTCAAAGGCAGCAGACATAACCATCCAGTGATTTATGCACAAAGAGATTTACCACAGAGAATTCATGGCCTACAAAATTGTTGGGAGGCTGGAGTTGCTTTTCCCAGGATGACCACCAGGAATGACCACCAAAATGGATCTCCAGTGGAGACGGTTCTTCAGTCAGGCAGGTGGAGTGCCCGGAGGCTGCCAGTGGAATTGTTGAGTTAAAAACACCCCATCCCAGCTGCAATTCAGACCAAGGAGCCACCTAGACACCCCACAAAGGCACTGAAAATGCATTACATTAGTGAAGGGACACTTTGGAATAAACCTAATGTCTCCATGACCTTGTTGGCCAGCAGCCACAACCAAGGTGGAAAAGGTGGCCCCATGTCACTTTCCACTTCCAAACCTCAGGAAAGCACATCTTATTGGCAGAACCCAACCCACATATAGGACACTGGCTGCACAGAAGTCTGGAAAAGCTTTCAGCTTTCTAGCCTCCACAGTACAGGGAGGCCCCAGGAAGGAGACCGAAGCAATGGCTGAGGGTCGCTCTGCCAGGTCCACAGCATGCTCCTTCCGTCTGACACAAGCCCATCATTTTCACACCTGGACCATTCGCTGAGTCAGCCACCGATGAGTAGTAAACATCCACTCAGTCTCTGCTGGGTACCTGGTACTGGGCTAGGTGCTGGGAATGCAAGAGAGACATAGTTTCTGCCTTCAAGGACTCTTGGTCTAGAAAAAGAGAGAACAAAACAACCAGTGATCACAAGCTGGTGTGGGGGAAGGGTGGTGCCAAATATGTGTGCTTGGAGAGCAAGGAGGAGGCAGTTCTGTCTTAGCCTGGGGCACAAGGAGGCTTTACCGAAAGAGGCAAAGACGTTTCCTGAGTCTTAGATAGCATCCTTTCCTTTGTCTCAAATACCTCCCCATTCCCTCTTAACAAATATCCTGTGGAACAGCTTGCTTGTGAGTCTTAGTAGATAAAGGTCAATTTACATTCAGAAAAAATGGCCTTACTAATAGACTTTTTTTTTGCTGTCAAGTGCAGTTTTAACAAATTAAGCTAACAATTGGAAATCTTTAGATTGCCTTTGAAAATTTACAGGGCTGTGTGTGTGTGTGTGTGTGAGTGTGCACGTGTGTGTGTTCCATATCAGTTACTGCAAGGTGGTGCTTCTAAAGGATATCACTATGTGTTTAGAAAGTCTGTTCATATGCATATTAATTATTCCACTCCTATTTTGTGTGCACAATTGGTCTAGAATAAATTATACCATCTATAGAAAAAAGAATCTTTTATTCACTCCTTGTGCTATTTAATTGGGATCCATACAATTTAGGTTTTGCCTCATCTAAACTTAACTAAAACCACTGCATAGAGGAAACTAAAAGTTGAGTATTTGGGATTGTTGTCTTTGCTTCATCTCTAGCCAGCTCTGAGACAGCAGATGTGTCCCCTACGTGTCTGTGCAGGTCAACAGATTCTCATTGGGTGTCTGTCACATCAACGCAATGCTTGTGCTTCTCTGTCCTGTGTTGGGCCTCTATTTGGACAAGCCGTCTGTAGTCTATGTATCCGGTGTGCACGTAGCTGAAGGTTCCAGTGGAGAACTGAGACATAGCCAGGGGTGTATCATTCTTTTAGTACTGTCTCTTCACTTAGGGGGCTGCTTAATTCCTTGGCTCCAAACGTTACCACTCCATTTCTAATTACTGCCAGCCAGATAAGTGCACCTTCTCTTACGTCCTGTCAGGCTCCAGATCTATGCATTATTGAAAGCTGAGTAATGCTCACTGTCTTTAAAATAAGAATTATGGTCCCTTTAGACCAGCTCCCATCTAAAACTGACACAGAGGCAAGTGGTAATGGTGTCTGTATAGCACTGGACTGGTAGTAATAGCTAATATCCCTCCAGGACAGGGTTCTGAGCAGGCAGAAGCCTGAGGTGGGCACGTGTGGGCAGAGGGCACTCAGGCTCTGTCTGGCCTCTGTGCGGAGGATGTCTCTTTTTAGGAAGTGTGTGCGAGCTTTATGCAGCATACCCGCCTCCAGAGGCAAAGCCAGGTCTCCTTTCGACCCTGTGAGCAGTCTCAGGCCCTGACCCTCCTAGAGAGGCAGTGGCACCTCTCACTGCTTGTCCCAAAGGCTTCATGGGCGGCCTCCCTCCCCGCCAATATCATAAAGCTCAGGGACCCCCTAAGCCTCCTGGGCAAAGTCTGAAGGGAACTGGAAAGGAGAAAGAACATGCCAAATTTTAAAACCTGGTTTTTCTTGAGCCACTAAGTTCAAATTACAACCCTTAGCCTATTTATACATCTAGTAAAATGAGAATAATTAATTTCAGCAATGACTGATTATATCAAGTTGAACAGACGAAACTGCCTTAAGCAGTCATTCCTATTTGCATTGTGGTTAATTAAATTTCCTTGAATATGTTAAAGTGCAGTTATAAATTGAATATATTCAATTTTCCTTTGAACTACTTCAAATGCCTATCCTAAGTAGCAAAGCCACTCCATGTACTTAAACAATGGTATTAAATCTAATAAATTAAACCTATAAATATAATGACTTTTAAGTTCACTTAAACATTCCAATACTGTTTATAAATTTAATCAAATTTTAAACTCGACTTAAAATCATATCTAAAATCAATTACTTAATTACATATTTTAAGTGGAATCAGAAGGCTGAGCTGTCTTTGTTCTAATGTGTCCAGTTCTTTTATTACAAACACATAAAATCCAAGTACACCCAGACTGTCTCAATGATTTCAAATGCATTTTTGAACTTCACACAAAAATATGAATATTATAGTTTGATTTAATGTCAGCATCTCCATTTCTAATTCTAAACTTTTGTAGGGCTAGTTAGTGGCAGCATTTGTCACCAGTGACAGCAGCTTGCCCTCCAGAGACAAAAGGCTTCTTCCCTGGCTGGCTATGTGACCTGGGGGGAGGGACGGACAAGTCCTTGGATAACCGTTTCCTCCCATGCCAAATGGGGCTAACAGTGTCTACCCCACAGGTATGGAGAGTAAATGAGCCAGGCAGGTAAAGCACTTGGCACGGTTCCTGGCCCCAAGCATGTGCTTGATAAATGATAGCTAGTACAGACTCCAATATACGCATGTTTAATTTTAGGTATGTATCTTAGTCAGCTAGGGCTGCCCTAACAAAATACCATAGACCAGGTAGCTTAAACAACAGAAATTTATTTCTCACAGTTCTGGAGGCTGGAAGTCTGTGATCAGGGTGCCAGCACTGCTGCTTTCCGGTGAGGGCTCGCTCCCTCGCTTGCAGACAGCCACCTGCTTGCTGCATCTTAACACGGTGAAGACAGCAAATGAGCTCTCTGGCGTCTCTTCTTGTAAGCACTCTAATTGCATTATGAGGACCCCACCTTCCTGACCTCATCTAAACCTAATACCTCCCACAGGCCTTGTCTCCAAATACCCCACGCTGGGGATTAAGACTTCAACATAAGAATTTGGGGGTGACACAAACATGGAGTTCCTAACAGTATATTTCTCCAGGATTCCGCTGGGCTTGATTTTTTTCAGTATCTTAAAAATTGTAAAGTTCTGAAACCACACATAGCTGAGCCTTAAAGAAGCACAGGTAAGCATTGCTAAAATTTTACTCATCTCTTTTCAAGAAACAAAACATTCCTTCAGAGAGTGAGCTGGTCATTCTCCACTTGTGCCCTCAGATCCGTTCCTCACCCTCTCTGCCTGTCCCTGTCCCAAAGAGCTCTCATGGGGTGCCTTTCAGCTGATTTCTGCTAGGATTTGGCCAATGGGAGGCGGGAGGCCAGGCAGTTTTGCCCTGTTCACACTTTGGTGCCTGGTCCTGTGAGTGGTGACGTCCCTCCATGACTACAGCCGGAGAGTACCTTCTGCCTGGCTCTGCTGAATCCCTGGGCTTCAAAATACCTGCCCCACCCCGACCCCATCTCCCTGTGGGCCCAGGGTTTATAACAGCTTGCCACTGTTGCTAGTCTCTGGAGGCCTCAACCCCCACTGGTTCCCTTAACTCTGCCCACAACTCTATCGAGTCCCTTCAT